>JARBWK010000004.1:55060403-55200081 GCA_030556195.1 Anolis apletophallus | reverse complement strand
AACTATCAGCAAAACAACTGGGCGTCCTTGTTGTCTTTGGCAGAGTTTGCTTACAACGCGCGCGTGAGGAATCCATCAAAGAGACTCCTTTCTTTGCTAACTATGGACACCACCCTCGGTTCTACCCAGCGGTAGACCCGTCTGGGGACGTTTCGGAGGCTAAGGATTGGCTTCGAGAGCTCACTGCACTCCAAGACTTGCTACGCACCCACTGGACCAGGCGAAAAGCTGACTACAAGCGGATGGCTGATCGGCGGCGCCAGGAGGGTCCTGAGATCCTCGTGGGGATAAAGTTTGGCTGTCCACCAAGAATTTGCCACGCAGCGACCCAGCCGCAAGCTGGGACGAGATTTTGGGTCCCTACAAAGTTTTGGAGAAGGTGGGGCCTGTTTCCTTCAAACTACAACTCCCAGCGGACATGAAGCTCCACCCGGTGTTTCATCGTTCGTTGCTCCGCCAGCGAAGGGGTGCGGCCTGGCGTGACGCAGCCTCCTCCCCCCTGTGATGCGCGATGGCGAGGAGGAGTTGGAGGTCAGGACATCTTGGATGCTCGCATCCGCTACCGGAAGTTGGAGTATTTGCTTGACTGGAAGGGGTTGGGCCCGGAAGAACGTTCATGGACCCGGGCTCGGGATGTCCATGCTCGGATCTGGTGGCTCGTTTTCACCGCAAGTACCCTGACAAACCCAAACCTCGAGGGCGGCCTCGGAGGGGCCCTGAGGGGGGGGGGGATAGTGTAGCACAGCAGTTCTCGTTCGTGCCTGGAGGGCAGGGAATAGGTCCTGGGGTTCCTTTAGCTTTGGGGCCTGCAGCAGCAGATGTGGATTCAGAGGATGAGCTAGATGATTGGGGTGAAGCACAGGGCCCTTCGGATGGGCCTCGTTCGCCTGCAGAGAGCTTGGCATGGGATGAGATGATGTTTGGGCCCAGCATAGATTCCGATCACCAGGTGGAGATGGGAAGCAGCGAAGGGAGTTATGAACACCCCGGGGAGGAATTCCCAAGAGTTTGAAAGTGTAAACATGGACGGCCGAATGGGAAAGTGCTAGGGAGGAAAGTTCTCAGGAAGATAGCGACACAGCTGCTGAGAGGCAAGGTCGCTCCTTCGAGGGAGATGGGACATTGAGTCTACCAGGAGGGCTTGGTCTAGGGTCCTAGACCGACCGAGGTCCGTGAGCAGAGATTGGAGACGGAGAAGCCTAGAGGGTCGCGGACCTCGGCCGAAGGATTAAGTATAGGATCCGTGGGAACGCATCCTCAGTTCTCCGGCCACGTCTTTCCTGAATAGGCGTGAAGCGGAGTGGGACCACAAGCTAAGCCGTGGTCATCAAGCCTTGCCTTGTATTTGCCTTGCCTTGTTTCTTGATCCGCATTGGATTGCGGAGCCCTGCCTCGTTCTTGAACCGCATTGGATTGGAGCCTTGCCAAGCTTCAAGTCTATTTGCTACGTTACTTTGGACAAACTTGCTTCTTACCTTTTGGACAATTGCTTATTATTGGACTATATATTCTTTGGAACTGTTTTTATACTCAATAAAGTAGTTAGCCTTCAGTACGTCTCTGTGTGTGTGATTAAGGGGCCCGCTAAGTCCGTGATCGTGACACTTGGATAAACAGAAAACCTGGGATAAGATCCTGGGAGATAGGACCTGTCTGGAAGGGCCCAAGATGTACTGTACTTCCAATACACTATAGAGTCAAGAGCATCCTTGTTACATCTATGGCGATAGCTACAGTAGATGACATATAAGCTTATGTATGTTTATGGGTATACTCATTTAAGAGGGTAGATGTGTTCCTTCTTCAACAGAAAATTTGGTATCAGACTCAGAAATAGTGGGGAAATAATAGGGATAGGTTCCTGCTTCATGTGGACAATTTTGGAGAATTTCTGGTTCCACATAAGGAATGTTCAGTCTGTATATGACTTCCAGCATAGCAGGTGCACCTACATTAGTATATTAATAGACTTAATACATTATATGTAAATGTGTGTGGTTTTTTGTAATCTTGGCAATATAATCCTAGACTTCTAACACAGCATTCAAACATACACTTGATATAACCATATCATATTTTCTTAATAGCACTGTCTGTCCCATTTACAAGAGCTGCCCAATCCTCTCCCCTCAGTATACTTGATGTATTTGTTTTTGTTTCATAAAACTGTCCAAACTTGCATTATGCTTTTTGTTCCAGAGGTACTATAGGTACTTTACAATACTGATGGACAATGTCCAGTTACTAAGGAAGTATAGAGGAACAGGCCAGATGTCAAAGGAACAGATCTGCTTCATATTGGCTTAGAAATATATCTATTAGTAGACAAGGATAGGCAACTGCAGAGTCAGTGGAAGCCATCTCCCCCTCCTCCTGTGTGCTACATACCATGAAAATAAATTACACAGCTTCAGTTCTGGTTACAGGAATTATCCTAAATAAAAAAGGTTGGTTAGATAAGAGTGAGAGGCCATGGAAGAAAAGCATTTATGGGAATATGGTATTTAATTATATTTTAATTTTTGTATCAATGACATAAATATTTGATTTTTTTTAGTTTTTGTATTTGCCTTGTTTTTACATTTTATTGGGCTGTGCCATGTTATTGTTACCTGCCTTGAATCCCTATGAGAAAGGCAGGATAAAAATAAGCAAGTAAATAATAAATATGAAGCTTTGCTAGTCGTGGAGTGGGATTTGGGTACTGAAAAGTAAGCCCAGAGAAAATACATGAAGCTGATGGCTGTACTTTTTCCACTTTTGATTTAGAGATCATGAGATCTAGAAAAGCATTCTGCTTCTGCAACCGCAAAAATGGATAAGATGGTGTCAGGTTAGACTCTTGTTGATAGTTCCATGGTGTCACAGTAATAAAAGAAAATAAAAGATTAAAAAGGAGGTGAAAATAAAGCAAACCAGGGGAATAGGAACACAAAACCTCCAGTTTGCATGTATTTACTTGACTCTGTAATGCAATCTATGGAGCCCCAGATGGCGCAGTGGGTTAAACCACTGAGCTACTGAACTTGCTGACCAAAAGGTCACAGGTTCAAATTCGGGGAGCGGTGTGAGCTCCCGCTGTTAGCCCCAGCTTATGCCAACCTAGCAGTTCGAAAACATGCAAATGCGAGTAGGTACCACTGTCAATAGGTACCACTCAGGTGAGAAGGTAATGGTGCACCATGCAGTCATGTCGGCCATATTACCTTGGAGTGTCTACGGACAACGCCGGCTCTTCGGCTTATACATTAAGATGAGCACCAACCCCCAGAGTCGAACTCGACTGGACTTAATGTCAGGGGGAAACCTTTACCTTTTAATGCAATCTATATTTCATTCATCAGGATAAAACTGATAGAATGTATTTATTATTTATTTACTTCATTCATACTCTACCTATCTCACCCCTCAGGGGACTCAAGGTGGCTAAAAGCATTTGTGCACTTCAGAAACAGTTCAGAAGCTCTCATGTCAAAGCTTTCTAAAACACATTCAGTGTTTTAATAAATATAGGCACTTTGAAAACTTTATCTCTTATTTCATTTGACAGTACTATATGAAATGGGCATAAAAGAACAAATGATATAAATATATCCTGTTCCCCACAAGCTGTACATGTCACATTTTGCACAAATGTGACAAGATGGAGTATCTGTGCCAAATACTTTTCTCCCTGAGTGTACAGAGAAAGGACTAATACTTCCTATCGTCTAATTAGACCACAAAGCACAAAACTTGAAATAGACATTTCACATCTCACGCAGCAGTGAGCAAGAGAGCAATTACTGTAATAACCGTGGTGCGGACAAAACAACCAGAAGTAGAATAGGTATCCAATTCTTTTTAGACTTTTGTTATGTTGATATGATCCCAGCAGTTCTGCCAAAATTGGAAATCAATCTTGACAAATATAGTAGGCAGTACTTCATTTCAGCTGTCAGCTTGGTGTGTGGTCTTCTGTAATTCATGTTGTGCATATATCTTAGACCTCTCTATATTTTCTTTTCAATTTGTAGACTTGTAAAGTGGCTGCTCCTGATTGGACATTTTTACACTGTTTACCCAGAAAGCCAGAAGAAGTTGATGATGAAGTATTTTATTCTCCTCAATCACTGGTTTTTCAAGAAGCTGAAAACAGGAAATGGACAATTATGGTATGGCCGTTCTAATCCTATATATAGGCATAGCACTGCTGACACAATTAGCTATTGTGCTGCCATATGGATGATGCTACTCTAGCATTTTACCTGGTGGTGACATCCCAACCTCCTCTCTCTCAAACAGTCTTCTTCTTGGCTTTTCTTCACAAACGAAGATTCAGGAAGGACTCATCCCACGCTTTTTACATGTGCGTTGATAATTCGGAGGTTGGATGTGTCCTTTGAGCCTGTGTAATTGACCTTTCTGGTGGAGCGCAACGTGCACAGAACTGGCCTCACCCTTTAAACCAAAGGTTCGTCTGCCGGGGCGAGCAAGCTGGGACGGTGGCAGCGAGGTCCTCAGGTCGTAGGTTTGGTTCGAGTTTCTTTCTCTAGATGGTTGACCTTACTGGGTTAGACGAGCACCATCTGCCCGGGTTTGAAATCAGAGTTTTCCTTCTCCTAGGATGGTTGCCAAAAGGCTAGAGAGCCCATCCTGCTCTTTGATGCTCTTTGTCAGACCCTTCGGTTGTGACCTGTCTGGCATGGGAGGCCCTACCTGGGACTATTATGCCACCGCCAGCATAGCTCACAACTTCATTAGGGTACGCAAGCCTCTCCCCCACAACAAGGGGGCTCCAACGGAGAGTAGAGTCCCGCTTGTCCAACATAAATGAGCCCGTAGAATGTTGGATATGTGAAAATGTTGGATGATAAGCCTATTAAACATCAAATTATGATTTTACCAATTAAACACCAAAACATCATGTTTTACAACAAATCAACAGAAAAAGCAGTTTATATGGTAGTGTTATGTAGTAATTACTGTATTTACAAATTTAACACCAAAACATTGCAATGTATTAAAACAGTTGTGGATCCGGGCAGGAGGCAGACTGTGTTGGATAATACAGAACATTGGATGAGCGAAAGCTGGATAAATGAGACTCTGCTGTATATCAAATCCAGGGTCTATGTTGATACAACTGGCTTAGAAATAGGGAAGTAAATTAATTTGACCTCACTTGCAAAGATGAATAATTTATATAGTTTCTTTCAGGCTGTGGGGAACAAATATTTTTACATAAATCTTTTTGGTATTTTTATATTCCAAAGTGTTTCAGGAAATTATTTTGTGCAACTGCGTTTTCCTCCATGAAACTCACTGGAGCCTTGTACTTATTTGCTGGGGCTTGCACACGCACACAAAATCCAAAACTTGTGCAAAAATTGTTTTTATATTTTGCATGGAAAATATTATCTCCTCCACAAAATAAAATGTTGTTTTCACATATAAACACAGTTTTTATATACTCATGAGTGCTTTTTGACATAGAAAAGATGTGTCGTCGTCATCCCCTAATACCTGATTTTGTACGAAGCCCAGCAATTCACGTTTTCAAAAGCATAATTGGCTATCTAGACTCAGTGTTCTTTTTTACATGAAAATATGTTGCGTGAAAAACATATTGCATGAAAAGGCTTTCCATATAGTCACAAGGTATCTTTGTGCATGAGTAATATGGATTTTGCATGCAAAAACAAAACATTTTTATACAAAAATTAAAATAAGTTTGCTCTTATGGAAAACAGTCTTGTTTTCACACACTCACCACATTTCTTAGTAGAATAATTTCTTGAAACACTTAGAAACAAGTGAATAGTGACCAAAAGTGCAGTATTTTTGTCATAGGGTTATTCTTCCTGACCAGGTTTGTCCCAAGTGTCTCATTCAGGGAATGAATAATGCTACATATTCTATCCAACTCTACTCGGAAATTACTCAAAAGACCTTTGGATGACATCTAATTAACTTCTACTCCAGCCCCCATCATACAGGCCTTATCAAGTCTACTAATCTCTGTGCTTCCATTGAACTACATTGGACAATTTTGGGGGTTGCCACACTCCTAGCCATCTGAGGCGATCTTGGTCTAATCCGAGACCTTCTATATGCATTGGGTTCCCAACACCTGAACAAGAACTATGGTGAATCAAAGTCCTTTTCCTGTGGAAGAACCTGTATTCATGTAGAAGATACCCACTTCAGACTGAGCCAGCATTGTCAAGAAGATAAAGCTAGCATGTGTGCCCCCACTTGGCCCTCCATAGATTTATATAGAATGCCTGAAGAGAGTTTATGATGGGTGGTCACATCACTAGATGATTTAAAGTCAATCCGTTGAATCCCAGCCTATTCATTTGCTATGCTTCTAGGTTTCCCAAGCCTTCCACTTTTCTTTCTTCATCACCCAACAATACAAGATTTACATACAGTACATAACCCAACCCTTCTCCCTGCTTCCCACAAAGCCACCTTCTACTTTTCCTCTTTCTTGGAAGACCTTTCTTCTAGATAGTTTCCTTTATGAACCCTCTTTTCTTTCTTGGTCCCCATGTAGCCCGTAAGTTCACTGTAGAATTTCAGAAAGTGAAATCTCCTTGAGAATAAAATCAGTGGTATCAATTAATTGTGGTTTACGGTAAATCTGAGTCCAGCTGGTTTCATTAGGAGCTATGTTTCTGAATCCAAGTTATTATGCATATACAGTGTATATAGTTCCTCCCCCTAGAGTGACTATTTATTTCATTTATTCGCTTACTCTCTTTCCTAGGCTGTCATGGTTTCTCTGCTGACAGATTATTCACCACAGCTGCAAAAGCCTACGTTCTGATTCTTGGGTTTCTGCCAAGAGAAAACATTCTTCACCAGGACAATATTTTTTGCTTCACGAAGATTGTCTGCCTGCCTGTTTCTCTCTCTCCTTCAGAAATATCAAAGATGGAAACAATGGTGATTATTGATCAACACTGTGGAAGGTTCTCGCATATTTATTCTCTTGGTTAAGTATTTTTGTGTGTGTCAGGAGCAACTTGAGAAACGTGTTACAGCTGCATTTCATTTTCTCATTTCTTTTTTGTTCTATAATCTGCATATTGATTAGTCTCCCTGACAGCTAAAGTATAATAAAATAGTCAGAAATGAAGGCAGTAGTTACATTGCAGTAGTAAAACTGATATCATAAATGTACCCAGGAAATGTGTAAAGTGGGAATCACTGCAATATTCTCAGAAACTATCATATTTTCCTGCTAGATGATGTGATATCTGTATGTAAATGTCTCTATGTGTGAGAGAGAGAGAAAGAATGAGAGAGAGAGAGAGAGAGAGAGAATGCACCTTCTCCCCTTAAAAACTGCATGTTTCAAATCCTGTTCGAGTGAATTTGAAATCATTATCTTCAGAAAGTAGGCTTTGAGTTGGACAGTTATATTTGAACTTTTGCCCCTGCAGAGAATAACTTCTAGGATCTGCCTAATAAATTCCCCGTTCAGACTAGAAATGGTACAGGAATTTGATCTTTGCAAACGATTGCTCTGATTTGACTCTCTGAGATAAATGTGTGGGCTGGAACATAATTATCACAGAGATTTTGGACTTTGAATTTCTAGATGCTGTTCCTGACCTTTAAAATGTATCAAAATGTAGTTCATGGGGTACATATAGATAAAGTGCCTTTACAGAATCCATATTATATGTTTTTTTTAAAGTTCAGTGTATGTGTATGTGTGTATGTGCATTTTTAGAATTTGAAATTAATATGAGATGGTCAAAATGGTCTTCATTTATTTAGAATCATAGAATCATAGAGTTGGAAGAGACCTCATGGGCCACCCAGTCCAGCCCTCTGCCAAGAAGCAGGAAAATTACATTCAAAGCACCCCGGATAGATGGCCATCCAGCCTCTATTTAAAAGCTTCCAAAGAAGGAGCTTCCACCACACTCCAGGGCAGAGAGTTCCACTACTGAACAGCTCTCACGGTCAGGAAGTTCTTCCTAATGTTCAAATGGAATCTCCTTTCTTGTAGTTTGAAGCCATTGTTCCGTATCCTAGTCTCCAGGGCAGCAGAAAACAAGCTTGCTCCCTCCTCCCTATGACTTTCTCTCACATTTTTATACATGGCTATCATGCCTCCTCTCAACCTTCTCTTCTTCAGGCTAAACATGCCCAGCTCTTTAAGCCACTCCTCATAGGGCTTTTTCTCCAGACCCTTGATCATTTTAGTCGCCTCTTCTGGACACATTCCAGCTTGTCAACATCTCTCTTCAATTGTGATGCCCAAAATTGGATACAGTATTCCAGGTGTGGTCTAACCAATTGTGAAGACTCTCTACTTTATAATTTCTGCCGCCACCAAAAATGTTAGGAACTGAGGTATTTTTTGATCAGGGATCCTAATTGTAAAGAACTCCAATTCTACCTCAAATTAATGGAGGTGTGTGTCACCAAACTGTAATGACACAACACCTTTGTAAATCTGCTGCCACCAGTGAGTAATTCTTGATCACCCGATGTTTCTAAAAGTTGCCCCAAAAGAGCGTACTGAGAAAGATTTATGAATAAAGAACTTTAACAGTTTATTGATTAACAAAGCTTAAAGCGTGGAGGTTTTAAGGTACACAGAGCTTAGTTGGTTACAGTATCTTCTTAGAGACACAAATCTTAAGGTTACTAAGTTTCTAAATGAGGTACAATGTTTGACTGTATTTCTCCAAACACTGACTCAACAATATTATAGATACTTTGCCCACTTATAGACCTTTTATCTATCTTCTAGGTTAGCTTTTCAGCCTAACCTACAAACAGCGGTCTTTAAAGGCTTTCTAAACCCTAACTGCCTTTCTGCAGTATCAACACAGCCTTTATCCTGTTCTTCTCAGAACAGATAACAGCAGCCTCCCAAAACTGCCACCAGCCAGTCTAACCGCTACTAACCAACTGATGAATTTCAAATCTGGAAATTCTAAGGCTAGTTGTAGGCTCCGCCTTCTGTTGCTATGGCAACGGAACTTCTCAGAGGCCAGACACTCTGATACTCTCCGTTAACCCTTTGTGGTCTGTCTAACATTTAATCATCGAACACAATACAAATGTAATAATACAAACCATACATTTAACAATAAAATAAAAATAAAGCCTGCAATACACATATCGATTTCATTACACCAAGGCATGACTTCCCTAGATCTAGACACTATACTCCTATTGATGCAAGCCAAAATCCCATTCACTTTTTTGCCGCCACATCACATTGTTGCCTCATTAAATAACTCTCCTGATTTTCTTAGAGCAAGAAATAAAGCAGCTTACTATATGAATTAAACAGAATACAGCTGAAATACCAATCTGTTATAATATTAAAGAATAATTTTGGAAATAAGCAACTGCATTAAAACCAAGGATTTGATTTAAAAAATTAAAAGTTTTTAAAACATAAGAAAAGGAGAAATCATACCCCCAAAACCCAAAATTGTCCTTTGACTCTTCCTAAGCATCCTCTTAGTGACCCAACATCTCTAAATAGACACATTTTTACATTCTAATAGAAGGACAGCAGAGAGAAACCAACTTGTCTTCCTGTGGAAAGGAGTCCCAGAGCCTGGGAGCAGATCTCAAGAAGGTCCTTGAATATATACAAAACTGGCATGGATTAGAAATAGACTGATATTTTTAACCCTAATTGGGATTGATAGGTTTCCTCAAAGTATATGACAAATGAATTTACAGCTGGTCCCTCACATTTGCAGATCTGATTTTGCAGATTTGGTTGTTTGCAGATTTGATTAGAACATTTTCTCTAAACCTCTAGGCCCTCAGTGCAACTCAATGGTTACCTTCTGCCCAAAGTTGACCATAGAGTCATGCTGGAGAAGCTAGAGATTTCTAGATAGGTATTCTCTCAGATTAAAAATAATAGTGATTTTATTCCTTTTTTCCTACTTCCACAGGGCTCCTGTGCTCTTAACCCAGCGAATGTGGAGGACTGACTGTAATTTTGATAACATCCTCATAGCCTTGTTCCAACAGATTGTAGCTTAATATGTTGTCTGAGAAGACATGGCTCATGGCTTCTTACTCACATACCCTTCCCTTTAATTCCATAAATAGTGTTGGGTTTTAATGCAATCCTGTATATGGCTTTTAGCTTAGATTCTTAAGTTAATTATCTTAATGTCCTAACAATGATATGCTTATTTTAAAGTTTTAAATCTCTTAACCCTTATCTCTGAAATGTTTGTACGGGACTATGCCCCTCTTCTCTCGAACTGGTCATTGACTGTAATAAAGTGAACTTGAACTTGAACTACGCACATACCATCCTGACCCATTTTGTTTTTTGTCCATCAGTTATATTTAATGCAAAATCGGTTAGCTATTATTAGTTATATAACAATGCTGAATTTATTCTGTTTTTCCTCTAAAAACTATGCTTAAGATAGCTAACAAACAGACACGGAAGTAATTTTATAATTAAAACATAATTTATCATCCACATCCAATATAAAGTATTACGTGAAGTAGTAAAAAGGGTGTATTTTTTATTTTGGTGTTTGACGTGAAAATGACAGTACAATAGGCTGTGTATAATTTTATCAATATACAATGAAAAACAGGTTTTGGTTTCCATATTCTAGTATAATATGTACAATACCATTCTTCAATAAAGGAATGGCTATTACTTGGAATGTAAATCATGGGAAAGCCCTTATCACCAGTCACTATGTTTCCATTGTAACCTTTCATAATATGAACTTATCTCAGGAGCCAATGCTGTTGGATACAACAGTGACCTATGGACAGAAATACTTCCACAGTGAATATTGGGCAACTCATACTGGCTTCTCTATCTCCAGACTCTGACCCTTACTTGTTGTATCTAACAATATTTAGTTGTGTCCATCACATTTATTCTATTTACATCTCTCCAATAATATAAATCTACCCTTCACTCCCCTGCTGGTGCAGTGGGTTAAACTGCTGAGAAGCTGAATTTGCTGACCAAAAGTTCAGTGGTTCAAATCCAGGGAATGAGGTGAGTTCCTGCTATTAGCCCCAGCTTCTGCCAGCCTAGCAGATCGAAAACATGCGAATGTGAGTAGATCGATAGGTACTGTTTTGGTGGGAAGGTAACAGCGCTCCATGCAGTCATGCTGGCCACATGATATAGGAGATGTCTACGGACATCATTGGCTCTTTGGCTTAGAAATGGAGATGAGCACCACTCCCAGAGTTGGACACAACTAGACTTAATTTCAGGGGAACTCTTTACCTTTACCTATCCTTTGTCCAGTTGACAGGAGAGCAAAAGATTTCCCTGGAGGAAAGGCTAAGAATCTTCTTTAAAGCATTTCGTTACTGAAAAAGGTTTCTAATGAAACGTTTAATGTAGTTTTTCAGTTATATTTTATTGGAATAAATAGTTAAAAATGAGAATAATAAATAAAGAATGGTCACATTGTTTTTGTTTTGATCCCCAATTTTTAATAAAATAGATCTCTCATCCCTTCCAGCGTGACAGCTTTCAGGAAAAAAGAGGGTTTCGAATAATAATTAAACAACATTCATGTCACTCCTTTATACTATTCCTCTGTTTTAAGAAGATCAAAAATAAAAGAAGATGGAGTGGAAGAAAAGTGTGTTTAAAAGAATTGGATGATGGCTTGTTGTATGCCAATTAAACAAAGCATCAAAGTACTTGATCACAAAAAAGTTATTTTTTGATTTTTTATTGTTTAGCCCAGTGTTTCTCAACCTTTTTGAGCCGAGGCACATTTTTTACATTTACAAAATCCTGGGGCACACCACCAACCAAAATGACACAAAATGTTTTATGGTGTTTCGGCACCTCTTTTACACAACAGGCTGCATATGCAGGGGACAAAGAGTAGGCAAAATAATAATAATATAGTGAAACTAGCAATATGCACAATTACAAAAGTTTTATAAAGTTAATGTATCAATATAGTGAATTTGAAAAACGGAGTACAGTTTGGCACCCACATGATGTTGGCACCTCCATGGGAGAAAAAGGAAAAATCTTCCCTTACCGCGTTGGATTAGGCTCTGTACTGGATAATCTGCAATATATAGAAGTTCAATATATAGGAGTTATCCACAAACAGAGGGCAGCATGTGAAGCAGGAGAGGAGCGCAAGTGGGCGGTTCCAAAAGTTATCCACAAGTGGGCGGCTCCAAAATGACACGGCATCATTTTGGAGCCGCACATTGGGCTCCTATGCTCCTTTGCATGCTGCCGTGTTCGGGGAGAGGAGCCCAGTGGGCAGTTCCAAAATGACGCGGCGTCATTCTGGAGCCGCCCATTGGGCTCCTCTCCTCCTTTGCATGCTGTGTAACGCGTTTCCCTCGCAGCAGGGGGCGTCTGTGGACAGAGCCTATTACCAACGTGGTCAGGGAAGATTTTTTCTCCCGTGGAGGAGGACAAAATAATAGCGGCGGCAAAAGGAGGGGGGAAGGAAGGGGGGCAAAAAGTTTTTCTGGAGGCACACCTGGAGCTCTGCAAAGGCACAGGAGTGTGCCTAGGCACACTGGTTGAAAAAGACTGGTTTAGCCAATTAAAAAGGTATCCCATATGCCATTACAGTTTTGAAAGGTACTCCTTTTTACTTGCTGTCAATGTGCCAGTTTATTTTTTTTGTTTATGGGTTCAGTCATTTCCAACTCTTTGTGACCTCATGGTCCAGTCCAACCCAGAGCTCGCCACCTGCAGCTCTTTCAAAGTCGAGCAAGTGACTTCAAGGATAACATCAATCCCTCTTGCCCTTGGTCAGCCCCTCTTCCTTTTTTCCTCCCATTTTCCCCAGCAACATTGTCTTCTCTAAGCTATCCTGGCTTCTCATGTGGCCAAAGTATTTCATCTATGCATTTAATATCCTTTGCTCCAGTGAGCAGTCGGGCTTTATTTCCTGGAGTATGGACTGGATTGATCTTCCTGCAGTCCAAGGCTCTCTCAAAAATTTCCTCCAACACCACAGTTCAAAAGTATCCTCCTTCACTCAGCCTTCGCTAAGGTCCAGCTCTTGCATCCATAAGTTACTATGGGGAATGCCATTGCTTTAACTATGTGGATCTTCGTTGCCAGTGTGATGTCTCTACTCTTCTCTATTTTATCGAGATTGGTAATGGCTCTCCTACCAAGTAAATGGCTTCTGATTTCCTGGCTGCAGTAAAAATACAAAGTCTGTCACTGCCTCCACATTTTCTCCCTCTATTTGCCAGTTATCAATCTGTCTGATTGCCATCATCTTGGGGTTTTTTTTAATGTTTAACTGCAACCCGGCTTTTGCACTTTCTTGTTTCACCTTGGTTATAAGGCTCCTCAGCTCCTCCTCGCTTTCAGCCATCAAAGTGGTATCATCTGCATATCTAAGGTGGTTAATATTTCATCCAGCAATTTTAACTTCAGCCTTGGATTAGTCCAGCCCCGCACATCGTATGATGTGATCTGCATACAAGTTGAACTGGTAGGGTGAGAGTATACAACCCTGCCGTACTCCTTTCCCAATCTTGAACCAGTCTGTTATTCCGTGATCCAGGGCCGTAGCCAGGATTTTGATTTGGGAGGGGCTGAGTTTGATTCGGGGGGGGGGGGCTGAGTCTGAGTACGGGAGGGTCTACCCTAGCAAACCTTTTTTATCGTTATCCCAATACCCCCATGCATATGGGATATATTGAGCATGGTGATCATATCATGATATGAATAAGTATAACAGTTTAAATAATGTACCAGTAAGGCCTTCTCGTGGACCACCCAAGAATTGGGGGGGGGGCTGAAGCCCCTCAAGCCACCCCCACCCCCCAGGCTACATGCCTGCCGTGATCTGTTTTTACTGTTGTTACTTGATCACTATACAGATCCCTCAGGAGACATACATGGTGGCTTGATATCCCCATACCACAAAGAACTTGCCACAATTTATGATCCTCACTTTCAAAGGCTTTAGAATTAACACTGAAACAGAAATAGATGTGTCAGTTCTAGGAACTTGATTTTCCAAATATCAGCAATGAGATACTACTGGAATTTTAAGACCATAGAAATATATACCAATTAAAGCAGTATCAGTCAATTAAACCAGGCTAAAGTAATTCTTGCTGTCCTGATGCGCACCTGCACTTTTGTGCATTACTTTATTTTACGATTTTTAAAAAACATTGTCTGCTTAGAGTCAAGCCAGCAAATTACTTATTCAGTTAAAGCTACTTTCCCCCTTCTATCAAAACTGAGATAAATTCTTTGTCTTCACCTCCGAGAGCACGGTGAAACTAATTCAAGCTTTGCAAAGCAATTGGTGAGAGCTGAACGGAAGTTGTGAAAGATGTGGAAGATATTGTGCCTTGCAGGCTTGTCATGAATTCATTATATGGAATAAAGTAGAAATGCATATAGATGAGCAATGAGAAATCAACAAAGCAGCGGTGGCGGTGGGATATAGGAAAACAGCTCCCATAGGTGAGAGATGCCGAAGCAGAAATAAGTGTATGATCGATGAGAATCTTGAACAGCTTAACGATAGCCTTCATTATTCTGGTGCTCCTCTCAGTAAAAGAGTGATTATCACTGCCGAGAATGTTTTAATTATGACAGTAATAACACTTTTCTTAAGTGCTTTGAGTACTTCACATTCATTATCTCAGTAATTCTCAAAACAGGCCAATATTCATATTCTCGTGTGGGTACTACTAATTCTGGCACATTTATTTACCCAAATACAAAGGCTCCACCACAATCATGTTTGTCAACACACAGAGAGACGTGGTGGACATGCACAAAACAGTGGCTGTTACAGCTCCCTAGCTTATCCACATTATTTGTGAATACAGAAGCCCACCCCCCAATAAAATAATAATGACCATGCACTGAGAGATAGGTTGGACATGTAGCAAATACCAGCAAAAGAAAAGAGGTCTAACTAGGAATATCATTTCCCAACAGCTGTATGTGGGTTGGTACAACAGATTTAAACACTGCTGTTATTGTGATGGCACAGTCTTTTTTTAGTCTTTGTCTACTGACGTCATCTTCAATGTGATTCAGCAATCAACCTTCTGAGTCATATAGGCAGAGCAAGCTAATCACCAAAGGTCTTATGGAATAAAGTTGTGCAGAGAATTGCTGTCAAAGATGGCACTTCAATCACATGTGGCTGATTGCCTCCAATGCTTTATAGTGTTGCATGAACTGGACATCTGTTCCCAGTACAAAGATGTCAGAAATGGAGGTTGCCACTAATAATGAGAAAATACCAAGTTGACATTGATTGCTGCTGCAGAGCAGTTCTATTTCTGTAGTCTGGATAAAAGACGTTTTAATAGCTTTGGGGGTGTTCTGAGGAACTGCTATCAGCATTATAACTAAAAGGCATTTAAAATACTAAGCTGATCAACAGTGTAAATTGGTTAGTTTAGCAAGCTAGTTTTTAAAAAGTGAATGCAATGCTTTATTTTACATGAATAGCTCAGAGACATCTTCATTCATTCATGCAACCCAAACATTCTCATAGTGCCTGCAGCCAATACCACAATACCCAAAACACCAAAGGAATGCAAAGATTACTCTGGACACATTGACTTTATCAAAGCACAGCATTATATTTTATACTGTGGCCTATGAGGTGGATTCCTTTGGCGGGCTTAATTTTCTGGCAGCCTGGGGTAATCTGTGAAGTATAATTTACTTTTTGCTATGTGCCAGAAAAAAACACCACCACATCTATCGACCCTTTCTCTTGCAATTTTATCCCAAGAGTTCAATGATTCTTTAAAAATATTTTCTTTATTTCTTTATCAATAAGTAAAACCTGACAACTCCATCTCATATCACAGGAATCAGCAAATTATATTTCAGGAATAAGATTCCTTGTAAGTATCATCGATTACAGGCATGGGCAAACTAAGATCTGGAGGCCGGGTGCGGCCCCCTGGGTACTTACCTCATGCCCTTCTCATTTTCCCTGTTCTCTTGGCAGAAGGACATGACAGCCCACTGTGTCCTTATGCCAAAAAGATGGAGGAGGATGGTACATAGCAGCTGAGAGCTCTCTGGAGTGCTCTCAGCCACCATGTGTCTTGCCCTTCTCTTGGCATAAGGATGGTACGAGCTGTCCCATCCTTATGCCAGGAGGATGGCTTGAGGAAGGCATCCGGCAGCTGAGAGCCCTCCAGAGCACTCTCAGCCGCCACCTGTCTCACCCTCCTCCCAGCATAAATGGCAAGAGGACAGCCTGAGGATCAGTGGAAGAGGATAGGGAGGAGGACTGGGGCAGTCGCCGTGTGTCCCACCTTCCTCCCAGCATGAGGATGGGGCATGTAGTCCCGTCGTTATGCTAGGAGTACAACCTGAGGATGACCCAGACCCTGCCCTGCCTGCCCCCTTTCCCGGACCCAGGCCCTCCCCACCCAGCATCCCCCCCCCCTGTCCCAGCCCTCCTGGTCAGGCACAAAAGTTTGCCCATGCCTGATCTGTAGTGTGCAATGGATTCTGCAAGTGTGCACTCATTCTGACCAGGACATACTGTTCTTTCTTTTCAGTTGTGTGACCTTGCAGAGAAACTACATTTCCAGGTAGATGAAAATAGGTCAGCTGCAATTTCTTCAAGTTGGGCATTCCACTTTCCACCAAGATAATCTCCACATAATCTCCTCTGTACTTTCTGTCATTTAACTACCGTGTTTCCCCGAAAGTAAGACAGTGTCTTACTTTCTTTTTACCCCCAAAAGCCCCACTATGTCTTACTTTCGGGGTACATCTTATATAAAGTAAGACGTACCCTGCCGCCACGCCCACACCCCCGCCGCCACGCCCACGCTGCCGCCGCCGCAACCGGCCCCATCGGCCGCGGCACACCTCTGCGGCGCACCTTTCTGTGCGTGCCGTCCAGCGCTGCCGGCCCGCGCAGTCGTAGTCGCGTCCAAGCGCGCCTGCCACTTTGGAGCATGCGCGCTGGCTCCAAAGCAGCAGGCGTGCTTGGGAGCGACTGCGCATGCGTCGGGCGGCGCAGGGAGGCACGCACAGAAAGGTGCGCAGCGGAGGTGTGCTGCGGCCGATGGGGGCGGCGGCGGCGTGGGCGTGGCGGCGTGGGCGTGGCGGCGGCGGTGTGGGCGTGGCGGCGGCAGTGTGGGCGTGGCGGCGGGGTACGTCTTACTTTCGGGGTACGGCTTATATTAGCCGACCCCCCTGAAACCCCCAATACATCTTACAATCGGGGGTGTCTTACTATCGGGGAAACACGGTAGCAAATGTCACTCATTCCTCGATCTCATATATTCTTAAATGTTACTACAAGTGCTGCGATTGCCAGTCAATTCTTGATAACACAAATATTACCTGCTTGTTTGAAAAAATAACAAAAACTATAGTAAAAACTATAGCAACTAAAAACAATCTTTTCTCTGTGTGTTGATCATGTAAAAATATTTAACATAAGGAGAACACAACCTGAATAGCAATTTCTTTAGCAAGCAACTCTGTGTGTATTTTATAGCTGGAGGGAGATCTGAGGGCTCTTTATGATGGATCATATAGTATGGGCAAGACTATCATTTAAAATTACATATCTGCTCTTTTTAAGATCAGCACATGAATCATAACATTGCCCTTCAGAAAATCTGTATGGTGGGTTTGCCCACTAAGACTTTTGTGAGGAACAAGCAATGCAGTCCTCTTTTCATGACTTGTGAAAACCCATACCATGAGTCAGAAGCAAGATAAGTTATTTTGCCTAAAATGGCAAGATACTAGCCTAAAAGAAGGAAGAAAACATCCTTTTGATATATGGGATTTGTGTTATTTGGTGCTGTGCTACAGATAAGATATTTCATAGAATCACTGTCTAGCCCGTATTGCACCACCTGACAACCGCCGGGAAGTAGCAACCAATAGTGAAAGAACCAAGGCAGTGACATCTCTGGCCCATCCCCTGTTTGGATACCAGTCATCATGCCAACCACTTAAATCAAGAAATAGTTTTCTAAGATCTACAGAGACACTTGCTGGAACACCTCAGCAAGCGAGAATCCAAAAGTGGCAGGCTAAAACGCAGAACCCCAATCAATGGCGATACCAAATGAGAGACTCCCTCCTAGGCACACAGAAAACTGGGCGACTTGGAAGGCACTGAACAGACTGTGCTCTGGCACCACAAGATACAGAGCCAACCTTAAGAAATGGGGCTACAAAGTAGAATCCACGACATGCGAGGGTGAAGAAGAGCAAACCACAAACCATCTACTATAATGCAACCTGAGCCCTGCCACATGCACAATGGAGGACCTTCTTATAGCAAGACCAAAGGCACTCCAAGTGGCCAGCTTCTAGTCAAAGAACATTTAATAGAATGCCAAGTTTACAAACTTTGTGTGTGTGTTTTTTAAATACAATACAATAGTTTGGTTCACTCCTGACACGTTAGAGAGAGAGAGAGAGAGAGAGAGAGAGAGAGAGAGAGAGAGAGAGAGAGAGAGAGAGAGAGAGAGAGAGAGATATGGATAGAATCATTGAGTTGGGAGAGAGTTTGTGGGCCATCCAGTCCAACCCCCTGCCAAGAAGCAAGAAAATCACATTCAAAGCACCACCAACAGATGGCCAAAGTCTTGTTTCTCTTTCCCTTCTCAAGACCCGAATCTCTTCTTCCTGGAGGGACTAAAAAGAGATATAAAAGAGTTAGGTGGAGTAGTTATATGCCATGCCTGTCTCATCGGGCTCTTTTATGTAATGTCATTTTACCATTCCGGAAAGTAGTGGGACTTGTTTTACTGAGCTAATGTAAGTCTGCAAATCTTTAAGTCCTAAAGAATGTGTAGTACAGTCAAATCTTAATTATATTTACTCAGAACTAAGGCCTACTGGGTGTTCAGTTATACTTTATCTTGGTAAAAACTCGTAGATTGAAGCTTTAATCTGAGAGAAAGGTTACAGTTGTTCAATGAGATCTTGACAAAACCAGGCTGGCTCAATGAAGAACATGCTGCTTTGCTCTGAACATTCCTCTGCCTATTGGGATCAATGTGCTCAACCTTCTATTTCATTTTCATTATTTTAAAAATTAGCTAATTGATAGATTACACAAACTACTCAGATAACACTGGTAACAGTTTAATAAAATTACAATTATTCTCATTCTCATACTGCGCTTGGCTGATTCTCTGTCTATCAGTTTGGATGTCCCTGGTATGCAATTATATTCATTTATAAATGAAGGGAAATTAATTTTTTTAAATCAAGCTTTGTCTGTCAGTAGCTTCCTAAACTTGCAGTGTTAGGATTCAAAGAGCAAAATAGGCTGAATCTACACTGCCATATAAAAACCATATTATCTGCTTTGAACTGGATTATATGGCAGTGTAGACTCATATAATCCAGTTCAAAGCAAATAATGTGGATTATCTGTTTTGATAAATTGGATTATATAGCAGTGGAGATCCAGCCATAGAGGTGGGTATAAGAGGGTAAAGAATATCCTCACTAACTTGCTTCTCCTGCTTTTGTCCTCCAAGGCCATAGTTAAAATTGAATGACATCACCACAAATTCTGCATTTCTATGGGTATCCACAAACACAAGCTATATGAATAAAGGTTTGTTCCTGGGCATTATACTCCATGCATCTGAGGATGTAAACATTCATCTATCAAAGCTTATACTACCTTTTTTTCTATCAAAGCTAATACTACAATCCTTTTTCTATCAAAGCTTATACTTCCTTTCCCCCCCTCAAAGGTACTTGAAGATCCCACCCTTTGCATAGTGATATTCCAAACTACATATAATAACACATCCACAGTGGCTTTGGAGAGTGAAAATACTCTCTCTGTTTTTAAAGTGCTTGCAACTAGCAGGCACCCTCAACTTACTATCTCCTTAGGGATGGGAAACATGAATTGGAGCTATTGTGGAAGTTGTAACATCTTTACAACAGAACATATGGTTGTACAACAACTGTTCTAGAGCAGCTAACTGTCTTATGATCTGCAAGTAGTCTAGTGCAAGTTGCTTCAAGAGTAAGTGACAAAATATAAGCAAATAAGGGGGTTTGTGTCCACATCACATTTGAGCATCATCACATTTGATAATCTTCTCCTTGCTTTTCTGTGCTGCTGGGATGCTGCTGGCATGGAGTCCCCCAGAGCCCATCATATGATGCAGGGCAACTTCTGGGAGGGCTCTGTGGGGCTCCTGGCCAGCCAGAACACCAGAGGAAGCAAAGAGGAAGAGGGGAACAGTGAGGAAATGTTGTGGGAAGGGATACCATGACCAACAACAGAGTTGTGACTGGGGTTGGCTTAACAATTTTCCCCGCTGTTCCTCAGCTTTGTAAGGGCCATCTGATGTGACTTACTTCTGAATAAGTTTGCAAAAGATTGTGCTGGAAAGCACTGAATGAGAGAAATTTCTTTGGTCAAAACAAACATTATTGCTTGTGGAAGAACTACATGAGGAAATCTGTTGTCAAGCAAACTGACTGCTGGACCTTTGGGTTCAAAGTCCGCTTTAGCCATGGGGTAACTGAATGTCCTTGGGCAGGTTAATGTCACTTAATGTTGGGCCCGTGGCTTCTGTGGCTTCAGGGGTTGTGGGTTGTGGTGGTGTGCAGGGATCTGTATGATTTTCAATGCAGGGCCAAGGTGATGAAACTCTGGAAAAGCAGTTAAGGGAATTTAGTTTTTCTGAGAGTCCAGTGGGCGGGAATTGAGACACCTGGCTTGCTGATTCTAGCCACAGCCGTTACTTTCCCCGGGAAAAGGGAGGGAAATGTTAGAATGTTGAGATCTTGTTATTAGCCCTGTAAAGGTTGAAATTCAGTTCCTGGTCAACTGTTGATTCTACTGCGAGCAGTTCCATGAACTCCTGATTTCATGACTTTTTGGTCATTCATGACAGAACTTTGAGCTTGACTTTTTTGGGACTAATCTAGTTTTAAGTTCTGTTGCTTCTTAGTGGATTTATATTCAGAGACCTTGCAACTTAATTAGCTTGAGGCTTTGGGAACATTTCCTGGGATCTTCTCGAATGCTTTTTGCCTTGGCTATTTTCATGTTTACTGTTATTTTTTTGGACATTGTTTACTTCAATAAATAGACTGTTATTTCCAGCCATGGTTGTGTGAATATTTAAAGGGCCCTGGTTCTTGGCCGGTGTGCGACACTTAACTATAATTCTTGTTTTGACCCAACCTTTCTGAAGCACCCCTTAATATACAAACTGTTCCACAGTATCACAATACACGGGTACAACATTTTACACCAGGCGTAGGCAAACTTTGGCCCTCCAGGTGTTTTGGATTTCAACTCCCAGAAATCCCAGCCAGTTTACCAGCTGCTAGAAATTGTGGGAGTTGAAGACCAAAAGACCTGAAGGACTGAAGTTTGCCCATGCATGGGTAATATAGCTCAGAGCTTCTTAAACCTTTTCCACTAAGGATACTTTTCTGTCCAGTAATTTTTACTTGACTCCCAGGTATATAAAATATTTATAAAAATCAAACATTTACTGATAATAATTCAAGCTTGGTAAACAGGCTCTGATTTGTCTTTTTTGTGGAGTACAACGGAAGCACCTTCTGCAGAGTCCACCATAAAAACTGCTGTTGTTGCTAACAGATTTGTGTAAATGGGTTGCGTTCAGAAACCTTTAATTGTTGCTGAGTTTTTTGTGACCCCAACACTGAGTTAAGGATCAGGACCCATTTGAAGTCAGGATCCACAGATTAATAAACAGTGATATAGATAGCATATAATGTGGCGTCCATTATTTAAATCAGGAGTGCACAACTGCAGTCAGGAAGGGGGCATAAAATTACATCATGAATAATAACAATAACATGAACAACAGCTGGTCCCCCCCCCCCCCCCGGATTGAGACCAAAAGTGGCTAAATTGATTAGAAGTCACCTGCAGTTTATATGTCCTTGCTTTTCTGGCCAATTTTAGTTGTGGTTTGGGCCTTCTAGTCATAGTTTTTTCTGAGGCTGAGAGTATGTGAATTATCTCCTCCTTTGTTGCCTTTGGAACTTTTTAGTCAAGCTCAGGGCATTTGGGTTTTTTATAAAAAAAACTCAATAATATTAGATCTTTTTACAGCAATTCAGAGGTTGGAGAGAGGCCTCTGCAAAAAACAAACAAACAGCTAAACAGCTCGTGACTCCAGGCTGCACTTTCTCTACTCCTTCTTCACTGACTCCTTTGTCAGTCATATTCTTCCAAGACCAATGCAAACCTAAATTCTTGTGCCCACTTTCATTTTCTGTCAAAATGGGAAGAAACATTTTTAGACTTTCATTGCAGTGAGTTAAATCATAATATTGTAGGGTGGGGTGTTGGTTGGGGAGGGAGACTGAGTCATTATTTGACAGGGGGGAAACCAAACCACTCTGCTGATGCTTCCAGCAGCAACCTGATGGTATTCCTCACTGAAATCAAAATGCCCCAGTGGAAAAGATGTGTATCATCACCATTCTGTTTGAAAAATGGAGTGTATCTGGGTTGTATAAAAGTAGCAACAAAGCTTTCTGGTCTGAAAAAGAAAACCTGCAACTCTTGGTTACTTCCGTGCTGTCATGCCTCCATCTTTCCCCTGAAACATCAGAATTTCAACCAACCTCTGAAAATCATAAGGATCATCTGTGGTAATTTTAATCCATCCTTCAAACCAACAAAATCATTGGAACAAATATTTCAGACTAGCATCATATAAAATATTTCCCCACCGTTCTCTGTCACTATCTTCCCTAGCATCTACAAATAGTTTCCTAGATTATTCAGTATCTGGGATACCTTAAAAAGCAATTGTTCAGACAGCATTCACTATAATTTAAAATAAATCTATATTTCATTGGAATCTGTTAAAAAACTTGGAGGGTTCCTAAAAAGGGGATAAATTAGAGCACCATTATCTCTTTTTAAAATGCATTCTTTGTTTGCAACACTTGTTGAATCAGACTGGATGTAATTGTGGTTTCTCAAATCACATCAATCAGCTGCTGTTAGCTGGATGCTTGAGGGATTTCCAGTTATAAGCTATGTAATATTTTACTGCTACGTACAATGAAAGCAGTAAGTATGCAGGAATTCAGACCTATTAGGTTCAAAGTGATGAAGAAGAATAGCTTTAGAAGCTACCTATAATGTAAAGTAGAGAAATTATTGATCTCTTCTGTCTTCATTTGTTCAGTAGTAGTAAATCCTGATGCAGGCATTGCTTCTTCCTGTATGCTGTAAACTTAGCAGTTTGAGTTATGACTTCCCATCTAACTAGGATGACTAGTAAACAGCTTGCTGAAATTGAGTTGGCAGGAATGGAAAAACACACTTGAAAACAATGCTTAGTTTAGGAAAAGCATCTTCTCAGTAAGTGAACAATACACTGGCCATACTTGAACAGTATACTCTTCTTGGGTCTCTGCATTGGTGTGAATGAAGTTATTTAGATTTTGAATATAAAAATGTCCCCTGAACTTATGACAATGAACTTATGGTGATGCAGTCTCAACCAGTGGGTCCTCAGGTGTTTTGGCTTACAACTCCCAGAAATCCCAGCCAGTTTACCAGCTGTTCAGGTTTCTGGGAATTGAAGACCAAACATCTGGGATCCACAGGTTGAGAACCACTGCCATAAGCAGTAATAATATCACTGGAGATTGTCTAGTCCTAGAGAAAGAGAAAGTGAAAGAATAATATAATCAGAAGAGGACAATTGTATAGCGGGAACCTAATACAGGAAGTCCCCACGTTACAAACATCCGACTTACAAATGGCTCATATTTCAGAACAGAGTGAGACAACAGGAAGTGAGAGAAATCTACCCCCAGGAAGGGAAATTCACTCCTGAAAAAGTTATCGTGGAAAAAGGAGTCTCAACTGAGGCTTTAGCACCAATCCTTGTTTCCACAACAGGCTACTTTTTTCAAAATACATTTGTCACAGAGAAAGGAAGTGAGGTGAAATATTCTAAACAGAGACACAGACAACAAAACAAACACCATAGGAGTGTTACCCTTCTCTATGCCATCCGAAACTTTCTTAGTCGTCATTTTGTGTGTTTCTTTAATCACCTTTTACCAAAAAAAATCTTGTACCATCTTACAGGACCACCAAACATGGAAGAAGGTGTCTTTCTGTGTCTTGCATCACCAGCATTCCCCTAGCTGGGTTTTATCCATGTTGACCATTGTCTCTGGTGTTACATAACATCTATAAAACATCTTATATATATTTTCTTTAATGGAGACAGCTATTGAGAATTTAAATCCATTTTTCCAAAGATGCTCCCAATTCTCCAGATCAATATTTTTCCCTAGGCCTTTAGTCCAGGAGATCATAGTGATATCTATTCAGTTGTCCTCCAGATTGCATTATTTTCATTGTTTATTCATTCAGTCACTTCTAGCTCTTCATGACCTCATGGACCAGCCCACGCCAGAGCTCCCAGTCGGCTGTCACCACCCCCAGCTTTCTAGATTGCATTCTAGTATATACTTATATAATCCAAGACCTTCTTCCACATCTCAAGAATGCCTTCCAATGTTGATCTTCTGTTAGCAAACACTACTTTAAGATCTTTCCTAAATCGATCATGCAATTGATGGTAACAGAACAAGTTACTTATCCTTACATCAGCTCTCTGTTTAATTTTTATTGGTATTTTTATTTAGTTAGATATTCCCTGTAAGTTTTTATTTCCTCAATGGATGTTGGCCTAAGTCATTGGTTCTCAACCTGTGGGTCCCCAGATGTTTTGGCCTTCAACTCCCAGAAATCCTAACAGTTGGTAAACTGGTTGGGATTTCTGGGAGTTGTAGGCCAAAGCACCTGGGTACCCACAGGTTGAGAATCACTAACCTAAGTACTGCTTCCCATGGATGCAGCCATAGAGGGGGCCCTGACCCTAAACAATCCAGTACTTACTATGTGTGTGTTCTCAAAGCTGTTGATGGTTAGAGGGGAGTCAATACTGGAAGACAGGGAATAGGATGGAGTATCATAGAAAAGGGTGAGATGGATGGTTTTATGGTACCTTGAACAGGACACTCCACTTGACACCACAATATATTGTTGTAGACCCCACTTAGGTCCTCCTCTTTCCTGCTCATCTGTCTATTGCTCATTTTGCCTATAACATGCAGTTCCTCAGTCATGTTCTAAAAGCATTTAAGGAATTACATATGCTTCTCAGTGAGCTACTCATTTCTTTATTATCTTGTTTTCCTTTGATCTTTCTTGAGGTTGCTAAATACTCAGCAAGTTAAAGATTTTGACCACCTTTTAAATTTCCCCTACCATACACATTAATCTCGGTCTAATAGGCTTTCATTTTCAACACTTCCCTTTTGGTGTCTGTTCCCTTCTGATCTGCTTGTTGATGGATACTCTTACCACTGTGAATCTTGAAGGTAAAATTCATGGCATCTTGTATGGAGGGTAGGATTTTTTTTCTAGGAATCATAGATATTGGAAAGAAGTCATATCTTGCAGCAAGGACTAAATGCTTATATTGCCATGTACTGAAACCTACCATTTTGACCCATCCCTGTAAATGAAAACAACTTTTTAGAAGTTACTTTCAAGTTGTACTTGAAGTGTCTTGGATCTCTCAGCCAAGAATACAATAAATGGATTATGTCAAATCTAAACTGAGGAAGTAGACACCTTGTTCACCATCAATAAATCCTGTGTCTCCCATGATAAGGTGTTATGACATAAGTTGATGTAGTAGTGTTTTTACAAATGAAATTATGAGATATAGTTGCTCTTTCATGTCAGCACAATCTCATCTTGAAGCATTTTTATTACTGTCAAGTATACTGTAATTTGTGTCTCATAGAACATCTAAATAAATCTGTCTGAAGCTGTTCTAAAATCAGAGGTGTGTTCTTGGTATTGTTCCAGACAATATGCTGAGATTTCCCCCTAAACACTCAACAGTTCAATTTGAATTTGCTTTGTAAAATGTTTTTTTGAGATTTTCAAATGCAGTATAAAAGGTTTCAAAATCAATATCCAATTCTTCGCAGCATTATTTCCATCCCAATAACACCGTAACAGCTGTTAGCTTCACTGGCTACTGGTTTGTTTTCGGGGACAAGTTATAAACAGTGGTTGTGACCCGTATAAAGTCCTATACAGCTTAGGTCCAGCCTGTCTAAAAGGCTGTCTCTTAATATGCTCCAGCCTGAATTTTAAGATCACAGAGAGGGTTGTCTCTTGGTCCCATGACCAATACAGGTTTGGCTGGTGAGGCCGCAGGAGAGAGTCTTCACAGTTGTTGCCCTTGACTGTGGAATCTGAAGGCCTACGTTGGCCCATCTTTGCTATTAGCAGGGAAAGCAGTTTTTTTACTTACATAGGACTTTTACTGTTGACTAGCCATTACATACGATAGTTTAATTAATTACCATAGATGTACTGTATTTTGTCCTTATTATGTTTTAGATGTCCATTAAATGTTTTCAATTAATGCAGTTAATATGGTTGTTAACTTGCTTTTTACCATTGTATTATTCATAATTTTGATTGTGTTTGGTATTAACATATATTGTGAGCTGCCTTCAGTCACCTACTGGGAGACAGACATACTGTAAAATAAGTAAATAAGACAAAGAATTAGTGGCTTGGCCAAGGATACCTAATGAAATTTGCAGCTCATCAGCAACTGAATTTGGACTTCCCAGTCTATAGGATTGGTCTTTTATAACTTGTGTTATTTTTATCTTATTTAACCCCAAAGTGTTTACCTCTACCACTGTCACATTATAGAGCACCCTGTTTTCTGTTCTCCTCCCAGAAGCTGCTTTCATATTAGAAGTTTGGTAATTTGATCTAGATTTTTGTCTAAATTTTAAATGTGCTGTCTGTGGTGCTGAACCTATCCACAAAATAGATTCAACATTTTGGTTAGTTACTTCAGTTGCACTACTTGAAAAATGAACAAATTCATGAGTCCACTGAGAGCGCTTCCAGACTACACTTAAACTAGCTCGAGTGGTTTTTAATCCCCACCCCAAAAATAGGCCTTGCCCATTGGCTGTCCCCATGCCATCCTGAAAATGGCAACCTGGTAAGTTTTCCTTTCTATTTAAGGCCCTTCTCAGTTCTCTGGGCTTTTGGAAACCTGAAGAACCAAGGTGGGCTGTAGGGATGGACCCCTGGGTAGTCCCAGGATTACCCAGGACTGAGTTCCCACAGGGCTCATACTGCATTAGAACCAGGAGGGCCGGATCTAATGGGGTATCTAAATAATTTGGGACAAAGCAGGGTAAAGCAGGGTTTACCTGCTTTGTTTCAAATTATTTTGCTTTTACCTGAGGCATTGTTTGGATGCCTCAGGTAAAAACCCGATAGGGCCTGGAATATGAACCCTGTCTAGAAGGGCCCTGACATGGAAGCCAAAAGCCACCACTGTTCAAACCACTCTTTTCCTCCTCCTTTTTTTGCCACATCATCTATTCTATCACTATCATAATTCTCTTGGAACTTTCCAGTTTGCTGATGTTCATTACTTGAATGGTGGTTCATCTGAAGTTTTGTATTCTTCAGTAATATGAAATATATATTTCCTAGAGACTAATAGGATTATTTCACATTTCCTAGTGACATTTTAGGAATCGTCTGTAGTTGAATTTCTCCCAGTTGTGGGGAATTGTATTCATTTAGTTATTTCTAGCTTTTGACTTCTTGCTTTCTCTTCGATTTCTCACTTGAACATATCACAGTAAATCTTCTCTAAGAACCTCTATGCTATTCATATACATTCTCATATACTCCTCTTTTTGAATGTATTATTTGCCAGCAGAAAGGGTATTATGCATGATGGAGTAGGCTTTGATTTTCTTTTTGGCAGATTCAAAGCTGGAAATTATCGCAGACATGAATCTCATTTTCCAGTAAGCATGAAACTGGAACCCTAACTCATCATTCAAATTACATTCTAGACTACATGTTTTCCATATGAAGCAAAACCCATTTTAGCTAAAATCATAAGAAGAACATGTAAGTTTTTTCTAGGAACAATTGGGACAAAAATATTTTAAAAACTACAAGGGTTGAACGAAAAGTAATGCCTTCACCTTCGTTACTTGGGTTTGGATGGGAATATTTTAATAAATCAAACAGAGAAATATTCCTTAGAATGTGCTCTTTAACTACCACTATTCACATTTCCACATAATCACCAGACAATTGGATACATTTCTGCACAAGCATGGTTGGTGGAGACAAGAGACAGGGCCTTCTCAGTGGTGCCCACCCCGGGCTGTGGAACTCCCTTTCCAGCGACATCAGGCAGACTCCTTCTCTTCTGGTTTTCAGAAAAAAATTAAGACATAGCTTTGCACACAAGTGTTGGAAGGATACGTTACTACAGATTTCAACACAGTCTGAATAAGCAAGTATCATGGATGAGTGGTATCGTGCACTTTATATGTGTTTTATTTGTTCAACTGTTTTAATTGGTTAATTGATGGGGTATGTTTTATGTTTGTGTTTTAAATGGCATTGAATCTTGCCGGAATTGTAAGCTGCCATGAGTCCCCCTGCGAGGGTGAGAAAGGCGGGGTATAAATAAAGCAAATAAAATGATAATGAAGTGAGACATGAAAATTTATCCTAAATGTGCATTAATAAGCTGTTCAATAGTAGTTTCTTACATGCCTCCTGCTCCAAGATTGCTACCAAAACATTACTTCTGAGCATCTGGGCTTGCTGAGAATTGACACAAATTAAAGTCTTGCTGCAGTTTATTTCTTCCCAAGTTACTAATAATTTTGTCCTTACAATTCATGTTGCGGGACAATCACACTGTTGAAAGTGGAAGGGTTGAAGATTCCATTTTGGCATGCCTCTTGTGCCCTTAACTGCCTGACCTACAGCGATTTTGCATGTAAAACATTTCTCATCTGCATATGAAGACCTTAATCTGCTAAATGTATGCACACTAGATAGCAGTGAAAGACACAGATGACCTGCCAACAATCATATGTGCCCTAGAACTTTGAAAGAATGGAGGCATTCCTAAATCCTAGTAGATAAAAGTTGACAGTCATTCATATCTAACCTGTTCAGGCCAGCTGAATTTGGGAGTACCAAGAATGGAATTCCACTCTTTTTCTTATTGCTTTCAGTGTGCAGGAAAGACAAAAATATTTTGATGGGAAATTGTCACTATGAATATACTGTGGCATCCTGGAGTATTATGGCCTTCCATACCTGGTTCATAAACATTATTGTCACAATAACTAACTTTCAGTCAGTACTCTTCCTCTACATATCTCAAGGTGATATACGAAGATACAAAATGCCATTATTTCAGTTTTCTAAGCAAGGAGTGGCAATATCCTTCATCAAGCAGATTATAGAGTTCTGTAGATTGCACTTACGGGTCTTCTCCTTTCCACATATGCTTGACATTCCTTTTCTGGCTAAGCACCCTTCCCATGTGGCTATTCAGTGCCAAGAGAAAGATGTAGGGAGGAGGGGTAGCCAGACAAATAGCCAACAGCAGCAGGAAGAAGACATCTCCTTGGACTTCCAGATGACACAGAAGAGGTCCAGGAGTATACCTTTCGCTTTTTGCAGCAGCTTATATTTTATTTTTATTTATTTATCAAGTGTCTATCTCATCTCTTGGAGGCTGTGCTCAGTTCCGGCCACCGGGGTGTGTGTGTGCTGTCGCTCTATCTTCCCTACCAAAGAGCTTTGTTCGTAAACTTCCTCCTTGATGGAATTGCCCATATTTTTCCTTATGGGTGCCTTAAATACCTCCCTGATTTAAAGCAGTACCTATTTATCTACTAACATTTGGTTTTTCCCCCGAACTGCTAGGTAGGTAGAAGCTGGACTAAAGCCCAGGAGCTCATGCCGACCCAGGCTTCAAACTGTCAGCCTTTCGATTGGCAAGATTTACTCAGCTGGTGGTTAACCCGCTGTGCTAAATTCTGGCCCCGTTATACCGTATATGCATCTAGCCACAAACACTGTAGTGAAAAGTCTGCATTACTGCTATGAGTAATACCACTTTATATTCGACAATGCTGCACATTTGGTACTACTAGATATTGTGAGTGTCATTATAGGTTTGCCTGGATAATTGATCCACAGCTCAGTCACCCAGTGTTAATGCATGGACCGCCTTCCAAAAGCAGCCGATGCAGCCCTCCTGGCCACTTCCCTTCCACTTCTAATTCAGCCTACTGCACTCACCCAGATGGGTTTGCATTGCAGCCTCATACCATTGTTTTTGTAGCCGCCTTGGCTCTGACCCTTTTCACCCTTTTCCTGCCAGTCAGTAGTAGTGCATCCAACTTTTCTTTGCCAGCAGCACTTTGGTCACCACTGCATGTCTACATTGCCAAAGATCCCCTGGCAGGTGGAACAGCCACAACAATTGCCTCTATTTCTGGCCACCTCTGAGAAGAAGCTGAAGGACAAACATTTTATGTACAGTCATTTTGGTGTCACCTTCTCTGATGGTGTTACCGGATGTGCTTTTCACACACACAAACACTGCAGCCCCCTACTGATGCCACTGCCTCAGCTTTCCATATACTGTGCCTTTGCTACTGGGAACAAATTGTTGAATATATACCAGCAAAAATACAGTTCCTGCCTACTTACACACTAATAACTCAAGAATCAGGAAATGATAAATTTCATATATGTATATTGTAACTTTCAGATAAGTATATCATCTACTCATTCAACAATGTAAAAATACCCCTGGATTTACCCTTTGCTAGATTTTCAACTCTACGTTTGGCCATCGGGCCCAGGATTATAATTTTCTTTGATGATTGACTTCACTACCGGGACACAAATATCATTGTGATATATATTTGACTTTGTGTTATATTATCCAGCCTACGGGTACTGTGAGTAATGCGGATTTGATTGTTTATTGTACTGATACTCTGTTTCCATGCGCCTTTAGACGAACCATATGATTTTTACATTGTTGAATGAGTAGATGATATACTTATCTGAAAGTTACAATATACTTATATGGGAATGTGAATGGGATAATAATTTACTAGAATTTACTATGTATGTAGGAAAAGTTTAGAATAATACTGGTGCTATCAGGGGAGCACTCAATCTATATTGCTAATTAATTTACAGACTCTTGCATATTCTACAAGTCTAGGACACTTCCTATTGGAGACATATGAGTGATAAGTAGCATTTATACCCACAGAGACTATCTTGATTACTGAATGTTGATAGGAGATAACATTACAGCAATATATTGTTCTGTTAGGAGAAAACACAGTAGTACCCAGCCACAGCAACTCAAACTTTTCCACAAGGACTTTCCCCCATTTCCTGTTTAATTATACTGTTGATAGAAAAAACAGCTATCAGTACATGGCCATTGTTGTTGTTTTCAATACATGTTCATTGTTGCTGTTAAGTCAACTTTGACTTCTGGTGACCCTATGAACAACAAAGCTCAATGAATTCTGGACATCTACAGCCCTACAAATTCAAAGTCATTGCTTTCTTGATTGACTTAATCCATCTATGATGAGATTTTCCTCTTTGTGTGTTGCCTTCTACTTTCTACCATTGAGCACTGTAGTCTTTTCCAATGAGTCATCTCATGAGGGATCCTAAAAACGATAGCCTCAATTTAGTCATTTTCACTTCTAGTAAGAATTCAGGTTTGATTTGCTTTTGGACCCAATTCTTTTAGGCGGTCCATGGTAGCCATTGAACTAGGAGCTCATTTTCTTCACTGTCCCACTTTCATAACCAAATAAATTAGAGATACTATTTAATGATATATCTTTATACCCGAGGATCTTCTCTATTCTTCTGATTTCTTGACAGAACCATGATATGGAAATTTTTGAACTGTTTAAGTGTCCTAATTATTTACTTTTAAATTATGTAACTCCCCTGTGGCCATTATTTTTGTTTTTTTTAATATCCAACTAATCCCCCCCCCCTTTTTTTGCACCATCTCTCTTAATTGCCATGCACAGTACTCTTCAAAAATTCATTGTGAATATTAGGTACATGATATCTGTAAAACTCAGAACGTGAAAAATTTAAACACATTTTATATCACTCCATGAATTAGATTCAGACATTTTATCTTATATTGAATTTTGCATTTTGATGTAAATCTCTTAATCATGTAATTTGATTACGTTTTTCACACTTATTTCTTCCCAAATGCCCATCATGATGTATTCAGACTTGTGAAATTAGATGATCCCTCTCCCTGCATCTCTGAGTTATGCTTGAATTGATGCAGAAGTGAACCTTTATCTCGAATAATGTTACAGTCTCCTTTACTTTTGCCCAAAGTAAAAGATCTTAGATTTCAGTTTTACTTTGATTTACATTTGCACTGGACCACAGTGACAGCAAGCAGTGAAATCACTAATTGATCCATGTGGTGATTAACTAGTTCATTAACCACCAATCAATAATGTCGATTTTAGCTAGGTTTTACCTGAACTTTGTAGTAATTTTCAGACAATCATCTGGAATTGTTCCGCTGGGGTCAGCTGACCTAAACTGAAATAAGTAGCTTGGAAGCTGCAGCTGAAATGCTTGGATTTGTTCTGGCCACATTCCAAATTCATTGTGGCATTTCAGCAAATGTACATGTTTCTCTGGATCACATTTTGTTTTTATAACAGTGGGTTGGACTGGATGGCCCACAAGGTTTCTTCCAACTCAATGATTTTTTGACTCTATATGATGATGAACCCATATACTCTCTCTTATCACTTACTTACTTACTTAGGCAATCCCTCATTGTCCGAATAAGATTATCCTCCAAGTGCGGTGTCCTGGCAGTGGGTACGTAGATGACTGTGGAGCCTGGTTTTTGACCTGCATGTTCTCCCGTAGTGAGGGCATTGGTTTCCAGGTGGAAAGTGGTCCTGGTCGAGGTTGGCTTGATGTGCCTTCCTCTTGGCACATTTCTCCCTTTCGCCCTCCATTCATGCCTCTTCAAATTCCACAGCACTGCTGGTCACAGTTGACTTCCAGCTAGAGCACTCAAGGGCCAGGGCTTCCCAGTTCTCTGTGTCTATGCCATAGTTTTAAAGGTTGGTTTTGAGCCCATCTTTAAATCTCTTTTCCTGTCCTACAACATTCTGTTCTCCATTATTTAATTGGGAGTAGAGTAATTGCTTTGGGTGATGGTGATTGGGCATTCAGACAATGTGGCCAGTCCAGCAGAGTTTATGTCGGAGGAGCATCACTTCAAACCTAGTGGTCCTTGCTTCTTCCAGAACACTGACATTTGTCCACCTGTCTTCCCAAGAGATTTACAGGATTTTTCAGAGGCAGCGCTGATGGAATCGTTCCAGGAGTTGAGTGTGACGTCTGTCGACAGTCCATGTTTCACAGGCATATAACAGGGTTGGAAGGATGACAGCTGTATAAACAAGCACCTTGGTCTCCCTACGGATGTCCCAATCCTTAAAAACTCTCTGCTTCATTTGGAAAAATGCTGCACTCGCAGAGCTCTGGCAGTGTTGTATTTCAGTGTTGATATTGATTTTGGTGGAGAAGTGGGTGCCAAGGTAGTGGAAATGATCAACATTTTCGAATGTTGCACCATTAAGCTGTATTTCTGACATTGCAGAGGGATTAGCTGGTGACTGCTGGAAGAGCACTTTGGTTTTCTCAATGCTCAATGAGAGGCCAAACTTCTCGCATGCTTCTGCAAAAGAGTTTAGAGTGGTTTGTAGGTCTTCTTCTGAATGTTATCATCAGCATATTGGAGTTCTATAACAGATGTTGTTGTGGCCTTAGTTTTGGCTTTCAGTCTGCTGAGGTTAAATAGCTTGCCATCTGTCCGATAGATGATTTCTACTCCGGTGGGATTCTATATGATGATAAATCCATATCTTCTCTCTCATCACTCCAGCAGCCCCGTACATCTTACCCTGTTTTTCTCACCAGGAAGTATCCCTTTCTTCTGTATGAAGTTTTCATCTCCTTCACCCCTAAGCAACCATATTACATATTATACTCCATGGGAGAAGATAAAGGGTCATAGAAGGTGTGACTTGCAAGCAGACACAAGCCTTTTGCTCCTCATCAACCCAGTTTAGAACTGAAACCACTGTCATGGTTATTTTACCTCACCATTCCAGGTCCCAATTACACAGGTAATTCAACAAAAAGTAGATGGAGAAGTTGGTTGGTCCAAATATCTCAAATGTTTCATAACAACACCACATGCCCACAGGGTGTTTGAACTGTTGAAATATGTAGGAAGCTGGGAATGATGGAAATAAAATTCCCAACTCCACCTTAAAAGGAAAAACACAGCGGCAAGCGGAAGAACTTAGGACACTTGAAGTTTCTTGTTGCAAAGGTTGACTTCAGTTCTTTAATGTTGTAAAATTCATAAAGTATAGTCCAGTCAGCAAATATATCCACTACAAGATAAATTCTCTTGCATGGCAGTGCAAAAACACAAACATAGATACAGGAGGTTTTGTTTGCTCACGCTCCGAGACTCACAGATCCTTCTGCTCCAGTAGTTTGCATCCATGAAGTGGTTCTCCAGAGAAAAACAAAACTACCACAAAACAGTAACAGGATAAACAGAGTCTTCACGTCTTCTTTGTCACTAGACTTGGCAAAGATATCAGCGTGTCTTTTCAAACAAACTCTTTCTCCTCCTTATCAGCCAAATGCTCGGCCAGACTTTCTTCTTCTTCAATCCCCCACCTTTAGCACAGCAGAGAGATTTTATAGCAACCAGGAAACCACTCCCGAAACACAGCTCAGCACACAGCTCAGCACACAGCTGATTAATTGATTACTCCACAGTGGAAATCTACTCAGATACTACAACAGGTATAAACTGTTCACTTAACTCTTTATTTCCAACATGAACAAGTCTTATATATTAATTAATGGATACCCAAGGCCATGCTTATCCCCCTGTGTCCTATTTGTCTGTTTCTTGGAGGAGGGGTGCTTCTGCTAGAAAACAGCTATCACTCTCTCCTTGACAGGCATCAAACTCAATTCCTCTCACTATCTCAAGGTCTCCTCAGTAGCAGATTGAGTGTCCATTATCTGAAATGCCCAGGAATAGAGTGTTTTGAATTTTGTAATATACATATTTGCATATACATACATAAAGAGATTTTCCCCGGGTACTGGTTGTGGGGGGTCGGGAGCAGGTGAGGGTTCTGCCCTCCTTTCTGCTAGAGATCCCTGTGTACAACTAGTGGGCCACTGTGTGACACAGAATGCTGGACTAGATGGGCTGAGGCCCGATTCAGCATGGCTCTTCTTATGTTCTTATGTTCTTATGTGAGTTTTTCGCACAGTATGGTCATGTTCCAGCAGCATTCTCTCCAATCATTTCACCTGCATCTGTGTCTGGCATCTTCAGTGGTTCTGTTGGCAGAGAAGCAAGTGGAGTGTATATACCTGTGACATGTCTAGGGTGGGAGAAATAACCTGTGTCTGCTTAAAGAAAGTGTGAATGTTGCCATTAGCAAGTTTGAATTAGCATTTGAGTAGCCATGAAGTTTGCAAAGTCAGTCAGTGAGGATATCTGCATAGAAGTAGTCTGGCCTTTGGTGCCTGGAGGCATCCTCTGTTTGGAAGGTATTAACTGGCCCTTGATTGCTTGTTGTCTGGAGTTCTCCAGTTTCTGAGTGGTCTTCATTATTTAACAACTGCAGGAGTCAACCATACACCATGCACCTGTGGACAAGCCTATATAGGGACCACCAAATGCAGCACCAAGACACAAACCAAAGAACACAAAAGGCACTGCAGACTTATTCAACCAAAGAAGTCAGCTATAGCAGAGCACAGGATAAACCAACTTGGATACAGAATATTATCTGAGAAAACAGAAATTCTGGACCACTCTGGCAACCATTATGTCAGGCTACACAGAGAAGCCATTGAAATCCACAAGCATGTGGACAATTTCAACAGAAAGGAGGAAACCATGAAAATGATTAAAATCTGGTCACCATTTTTTTAAAAAAAACACCAGAATCAAGACAGTAAATAAAGTTTGTGTACATTGAACCACTAAAAAGCAAATATACCACTATGTCAGCCACCTATGTCAATTACCATATATACTCATGTATATAAGTTGGAGGCAAGTTTTTAGCTAACGTTTGGATTTTGATATGATCTGTTGATAAATGTAGGTTATTCTGTGGGGAAGGGAAACCACTAATGCTTCCTCAGAGGACTAGCTGACCCTGGCCCCAGCCATTTCCCCTGCTAGGGCCAGAAGTGGCACCAGGGCACAGAGCATGGAGGACTATCAGTGTTTCTTTTAGGATGAACTACTACTACTACTACAGATAATAATAGTAATAATAATGTTTATTTATATCCTGCCTCCTCTCTCCAGGGACTCACGGCAGCTTACAACATTAATAAAATAAGTCCAATATAAAGATGAAGTACTTTGGCCACATAATGAGAAGACAGGAAAGCTTGGAGAAGACAATAATGTTGGAGAAAATGGAAGGAAAAAGAAAGAGGGGCCAACCAAGGGCAAGATGGATGGATGTTATCCTTGAAGTAACTGGCCTGACTTTGAAGGAACTGGGGGTGGCCACAGCCAACAGGGAACTCTAGTGTGGGCTGGTCCATGAGGTCATGAAGAGCTGGAAACGACTGAATGAATAAACAACACAATACATAAAATGGAAAAAACAAAAAAACCATAGTGTTGTGTATTCATTGTTGTGAACCACCCTGAGCCTTTTTGGGAAGGGTGGTATATAAATTGAAATAATAATAATAATAATAAATAATAATTAAATAAATAAATAAATATAAAACACAAAGTACAGCACAATCAAGTAACAAAAATTAACAATAAAATTATAAACATTAGATTGAAAACACTGTTGTTCCTATGAGCTAAAAGGGAGCTTGCTACTGTAAATCTATATCCCAGAGATTGACTAATCATTGTCAAAGGTCTGTTTAAATAACCAGGTCTTCAAATCCCTCTTAAGGATTTGAGGGTGGATGCCTGTCTAATCTCCCTGAGGAGGGTGTTGCAGAGTCAGGGGACCACCACTGAGAAGGTCCTCTTGCCTTTCTCTATCTACCTTAGAGCAGTGGTTCCCAGCCTGTGGTCTGTGGACCACCAAGGGTCTGCAAGAACTAAAAAATGGCCCATGGCCTCATGGTTACACCATTACAACAAGAGTGACTGATCTCACAAAACCCTCTTATAGTGCTGAGGCTTATGAAATATGATTTTCTGTGGGCGAGCAGATGGCAACTACTGGATATATGTTCTGTACTGGAAACTAGAGCTGGTGTGGTCTATCCAAAGCAATTTTCTGAATCAGCACCCTAAATAACCAAAACAAAAGTTTATTTATTTATTCAATTTCTTGGCCGCCACTCCTGGTTGGTTCGGGTTGGCTCACAAATCACAAAAACACAGTGACATAAAACGTTAAAATACAGCAACAACAAAAGGGTTACATTAAAATTCATGGGGCTAAGACCAACTAAGTTACAAAGGCCTGTCGAAATAACCAGGCTTTACAGGCCTTCCGGAACGCCATAAGGTCTCGGAGAGGTATACAGTATAAAGTGTTCCCTCACTTGTTGCAGGTGTTCCGTTCCAGGATCACCTGTGATAAGTGAAAATCCGCGAAGTAGGACTGTCCCTACTTCGTGGCGGCCTTCTCCTCACCTCCGCTGCTCCTCACCTCGGAGGCCCCTTCCTCACCAGGCTGGGTGCCCAAGCCTGGTGCCCAGCCTGGCAAGGAAGGAGCAGGGAGCAGCGGAAGGATGAGAAAGAAGATGCTACTGCTGAGGCCCTCTTCAGCAGCGGCCTCCTCCTCACTTATGTTGTTGTGGTTTTATAGATGTACTAGCTGAGGACCCGGTGGTGCCCGGGTTATTTGAGGAAGGCATTGTGTGCCAAGGTTGGTTCCTATTAGATGTGTATGTGGCTTGCAGTGGTCTCAGGAAGTTAGTGAAGGTACTGCAAGTCCCATTGGCCATGGTCCATCCCCCTCCCAACAGCACAGGATGTAGAGTGGGTCATGAGGGCTTTGTGTGCCAAGTTTGGTCTTCATTAGTCATTGAATGAGAGTCGCAGCAGTCTTGGGAAGTGAGGGGAGGTACTTCAAGTCCCATCATTCGTGGTCCATCCTCAATACTGCACCAGAATGTAGAATGAGTCATGGGGGCTCTGTGTGCCAAGTTTGGTTTTGATCAGTGTTTGGATGAGGTTGGCAATGGTCTGGTGAAATGAGTGGAGGTACTTCAAGTCCCATCATCCGTGGTCCGCCCTCCGAACTGCATCAGGACGTCCATTGGGTCATGGGGGCTTTTTGTGCCAAGTGTGGTCATGATTATGCACTGGATGAGGGTCGCAGCGGGCTTGGGAAGTGAATGGAGGTACTTGAAATCCCATCCTTCATGGTCCATCCTCCTCTAAACTGCAGTAGGATGGAGTGTGGGTCATGGGGGTACTGTGTGCCAAATTTGGTCTTGTGGTTCAGGGCCGCCTTGGTCTGTGGGGAATGAAGAGTTTGAAAGTACTACAAATCTCATAACCTTTGGGCATCCAACCAGGTGAGGAAGGAACGGGGAGCAGCTATACAGTGTTCCCTCGCTACTCCCGCGAAGCAGAGAGTCTGCAATAAGTGAACCGCGAAGTAGCGAGGGAAAACTGTACAGTGTTCCCTCGCTACTTTGCATTTCGCTATTAGCGGACTCACTGTTTTGCAGTTTTTTTAAAAAAATAATTAAAAATATATAGTGTTTTTTGATGTTTGTGATATTTTTGTGATTTGTCATTCGGGCACGGCCCTATGTAAGCCGCTCTGAGTCCCCTTTGGGGAGATGGACGCGGGTTAGAAATAAAGTATTATTATTATTATTGCCACCTCCACTGCTCCCCTCCTCAGAGGCCCCTTCCTTGCCAGGCTGGGCACCTTTGGGCATCCAACCAGGTGAGGAAGGAACGGGGAGCAGCTATACAGTGTTCCCTCGCTACTCCCGCGAAGCAGCGGGTCTGCAATAAGTGAAACGCGAAGTAGCGAGGAAAACTGTACAGTGTTCCCTCGCTACTTTGCATTTTGCTATTAGCGGACTCACTGTTTTGCAGTTTTTTAAAAAAATTAATTAAAAATATATATATATATCGCTGTATTTTTGCTGTTTCGTGGATTTTTGCTGCCACTGCTCTCCAAGACACTTTCCCTCCTCAGCCCTCCCTCCCTCCTGCCTTGAAGGGACTTTCCTTCACTTTAAGTTTATAAAGACTTTAAAATAGTGCATAATTACTAAAATAATGTATAAATATTAAAATAAATATAGCGTCCCTACATCGCGGTTTTTCACTTATTGCGGGAGGTCCTGGAACGTACCCCCCCCCCCACACACACACAATAAGTGAGGGAACACTGTATAGCATATAGGACCCCTTTGTGGTTTTTGGCTCACCCTGTAGATAAGCGTATAGGAATTGATCTAGGAATTCTGGATAAGGGAAGGATGCTCAACCTGTAGAGAAGAGATGCCATCATGGCTGGGCACCCGGCATTAGTGAAGGCAGGGAGGCCCCATCCCTTCTCCTTCAGTGCCTTCCTGCCGCCCCGCTTGCCCCTTTCTCCTGAACGAGGTGGGGAAGGGGAAAGTGGGGGGCGCGCCTCCATGGCCTCTCCTTCTATGGCAGGGCAGGTAGCCCTGTGGACGAAGGCGACGAGCCCCCGCCGCCGCCTTCTCTGCTGCTCCTACACAATGGGGTTGTGTTCATGGTGGGCTGGTAGCCTTCAATGAGCAGCCCGCCTTCCCAACCGTGGGCGCAAGAGCCCAGGGAGCTGCGTGGAGGAGGCACGGACCGAGCTCGGCTCCCCTCCTCCTCCTCCTCCTTTCCTCCTCCCCCCCCTTTCCTCCTCCCTCCCCCCTCCCTCCTTTGCCCAGCGCCCGCAGCCGGGATTTCAGTATTATGGCATCGAGGAGAATGGAGACCAAACCCGTGATAACGTGTCTGAAAACCCTCCTCATCATCTACTCCTTCGTTTTTTGGGTGAGTGGCCCCAACCGGCCCTCGGAGCAAGGGCAAAGCCTGGGACCTGCCTGGGGATGTGTTTTGGTGTGCCTTTGTGGCTTTTAATCCGGTGTTTTTAGGGCACGCGTGGGCAAGAGGGAAGGAGGAGGAGGAGAAGAAGCACGCCTTGCCAAGGGGGAATCTGCGGCAGCAGCGCCAAAGGCTGCGGGGATGGCTCGCCTTTTCCTTCCCCAGGATCTTGCGGCTCCTCTTCCTCGTTTATCATTGACTGGCTGAGGAATGGCGGTGTAGATATGTGTGTGTGTGTTCCTGTGGTTTGTGTGCCTGATTTGTGCCCCCCCTTCGCCGCCGCCTTCCTATTTAAAAATAGCCCTCCAAAGAGGCTATCAGAGGGAAGAAAGTTGCTGCCTTGGACAAGCATTTGACACCCCCCCCCCCTTCATTTCTTTCTTCCCCCTTTAAAGGGGATTCAACCGCAACGCCACTGGCATCCTTGCAATACTCAGAATATTCTCTGATCAGAGGGGTGGGTGGGTTGGCTCCGCCATGCCTTCTGCGGTGGGGAAGCAGAGCTATGGATGTCCCTCTCTGTGGATGCTCCAGGTGGGTTTTTGTGCCTCCCTTGTTCTCCTTGCCAAATGTTATCTGTACATGTACATCTCTCTGTTGTGAACCTCAAATTACATTGTTACCTTAATCTCAAAGAGATAGACATTAGCAATACATGTAAATATTTTTATGTAGCTAAATTACATTGTAACCTTAATCTCAAACAGATAGGCATTAGCTATACATTTACATATTTTTAATGAAGCTAAAATTACACTGTAACCATACTCTCAAATAGATAGACATTAGAAATATATGAAAATATTTTTATGAAGCTAAAATTATATTGTAACCATACTCTCAAATAGGTAGGCATTAGCTATACATGTAAATGTTTTATGAAGCTAAAATTATATTGCAACCTTAATCTCAAACAGATAGGCACTAGCTATACATTTACATATTTTTAATGAAGCTAAAATTACATTGTAACCATGCTCTCAAATAGATAAGACATTATCTATACATGTATATATTCTGTATGAAGCTAAAATGACATTGTAGGCTTCGTCGCAGAGAGATGAGACTCGCTCAAAGGACTGGACCCATAAAGAGATCTGTCGTGTTTGGTGCATCATGCATGAACAGCACACAATCCTATACATTAAGCCCTTGCCCAGTTTTATGTCATCTCCGCATTCACTCCCCCATCGTTACTGTTGAGAAAGGAGGCCGGCAGCTCCCTAATGAAAATTCACTCAGAATAGCACATAGAAATAGAAACCCTAAACAGCAGTATAGTATAGAGATGCTTCTTTTCCAAAGATGCTCGTTCCCGCCATGGCTCCTGCTTTGTACTCGCTGCAGCCTGCACTCCTTGCCACCCAAGCACTGCCCACTCCCAGGGTTATATTTGGATCAACGCCATCTGCATTTGGTGAGGTCAACTGTTATCGCCCTGCTGTTCAGTCACCATACCTGCTGTCAGTGCAGTTGTTGGCATCAGAAGGTTATGCCACATCGAGAATGAATGTCATATGCTTTAGGAAGCGGGAGCTCTTCTCAACGAAACGTGATGTTTGGAAGTGTCATATTTTTCTCTCTCTCCCGACTTGGATTTTATCCTCCCACTCTGAAACGTTGCTTCTAATTCACAGCGCCGAAAATATACACTTTTTCATTGTTTGCGGATCACAGTAATAAAAACAGACACACCGATTCACAATACAGTGAAGCCGAAACACAAGATGAATCCCAAGTGGGGGAGCTTAAGGATTCAGTGCTCTCTGCTTCCATCTTACATATGGAAGCAGATTCCTCTGAAGCCTGTAGGACTTGTTTGCAGTCGGATAAATGCATCAATTTGCTTTAAGTGGTTGAATATTTGACTCTATAGCTTTGGCATTACTGAATACTGATTTCAAGAGCCTGCCAGGTCTCGGACTCTCCAAACTAAATACTGCCTTTGTAAATGTAGTATCCATTTTATTACTTGGAGTACTGGTGATCCTGGTACTCGATTTTCTTCCCTTTCAAGCTGATGTCAAGCTTTGAATGGATTTGCAAAGGGGAGGCATCTTCCACTGCTTTTTTTCTGGTGCAGTTTTACAACTGTGACATGATTATGATTTGTGACCCAGATACATTTTAAAAAGGACTTGGTTAACACGAGCCTTGGTTCCCAAATGGCCTCAGGGGACTGAAATTTCTCTAGCAAATAGCCTGTTGTCAGATTACAAATATAAATAGCGTATCATAGCGTGAGTGTCATTGGCTGATCAAAGATCATTTGAATTACAATGCAATATAATTGTACCTCTGTGTTTCCTGAAGGCCTTATCTGAACATTAGCCATACAATATACTGAAACATACTGAGCATTACCATGTTAATGGCTCTGTCATGTGAAAGGCAGCGAGAAGGTGTAAAATAGCTTTCCTCCTAAGCTCTGTTCAGTGAACCATTTTTCTAGTGCAGCAATGTGATTTGACCTGGGGAATAGCAGCAAGTGTGCATACATTGGTTTTTAAAATAAAGCTCCCTTGTTTCTTTCATTTAAAAACCCACAAGTTTCTAGAATAGTTTTCTTAACATTTTTATTTGTAAGTATGGTGCAGCAGGTTAAACCGCTGAGCTACTGAACTTGCTGACCAAAGAGTTGGTGGTTCAAGTCCAGGTGAGCTCCTGCTGTTAGCCCCAACTTTTGTCAACATGCAAGAGTGAGATCAATAGGTACCACATCTGTGGGAAGGTAACAGTGCTCCATGAAGTCATGCTAGCAACATGACCTTGGAGGTGTCTACGGACAATGCAGCTCTTCGGTTTAGAAATGGAGATGAGCCCCACCCCCCAGAGTCGGACATGACTAGACTTAATGTCAAGAAAAACCTTTACTTACACTTTAAGTTAGACTGTAAAGAAAGTTGGAAGTGTGTTCTATTGAATCTATTTACATAAGATTAGATAGTATGTTCTTCCCATCCCTCCCTCCATGAGCCTGTGTTTGTATTCCTTCTGGACTGCATTGCATGATGAACAAGACATGATTATCCTGTTCTTATAACTGCAAGTGATTTGTCTTGGGTCAGGCTGGGGAGCAGAAGTGAGGGTCTTTGCCGTTTGCCATGATTTGAATGCCAACAACCAACAGACTTTAAGTGTGGTTTCTTACTTCAATATTGTTGGGGCATAGCATTATATTTGCAAGTGTTGACTTTCTGTGGGTGATTGGAGAATCCTGTTTTCTGGCTAAAAAGAGGATCTGCACCTGGAATTTTGTCTAACCAGCTCCTTTTTATTTTATTAATTTTATTAATAAATTAATAAACTTTATTAATTTTATTTATGTATCATGTCAGAAGCAAATTGAGAATATAGTTATAATGTATAAAAATACAAATAAAGTTCAAAACTTGGCATTATGCTAAATTTCCTTTGACTACAAGCTGGCCACTTCAAGTGCCTCTCCTGCCACTGTAAGAAGGTCCTCCATTGTGCATGTGGCAGGGCTCAGGCTGCATTGCAATAGGTGGTCTATGGCTTGCTCTTCTCCATATTCGCATGTTGCAGAGTCTACTTTGTGGACCCATTTTTTAAGATTGGCTCTGCATCTCATGCCAGAGCATAGTCTGTTCAGTGCCTTCCAAGTTCCCAGCCTTCTGTGTGCCCAGGAGGGAGTTTCTCATCCGGCATCAGTCAGGTTTTTTATTTGCCACCTCTGGACTCTCTCTTGCTGAGGTGTTCCTGCAAGTATCTTTGTATATCTTAGAAAGTTATTTCTTTTTTTAAGTCATTGGCATGCTGGCTGATATCCGAACAGAGGATGGGATGGAGATGTCAAATCTAAAACAATTAAAGTGGGTGCAAACCAGCCTATTGATCAGGATAATACTGATGTACTTGGCACAAGGTTAGCCTGCCTTGTGCTGCATTTCATTTCATATTGGATGATATATATGTTTTCTCCTTTACAGAAATATGCATTACAAAGTAGTTTTGAATAACTGGAATTAGGAGGGATCTGGGTGGATCAGAAAATAGAGTTCTCAATGCTCTGTGTCCAGATTCTGGGCAAAATTTTTTCTCATGAATCATAACTACTTTAGTATGGACTGATATATTACAGGTGTGGTGTAGTTACAGCTTCTCTATGTCTTGTGGTACGGTTTGACAGATGGGTAAATGTGAAATAACCAGAACTGCTGGAAAGTATGTAAGCTCCACTGATTTACAAGATTCTTTCTTTTAATTATTTCTCATGAGATAAAGGGTCCACAAAGAAGCAACAATCATAGCACACATTCATAATCAGTGACTAGGTATATAGGATTACCCCCTTATCAAGGGACTTGATAACCACAGTTTCACTTATGCATGCTACAAAAATACCCCAACTCACCAGGCATGGGCCACTCTAGATCCTGTAGTGCTATTTTGCGGTATGGTATAGTCAAATTATAGAGCCCATTTCAGAGATGCACAGGTATATGTGTCTTGGAAAATATACCCAGCAGATAAGGGGGTTGTGCTGTAAAAACATTTGATTCAAATTTGAAATAAATTTTATCTATATAAATAAAAATGTAATGTTTGTTTGTGGGATTAACGTAACTCAAAGACCACTGGACGAATTGACAGCAAATTTGGACACAATACACATATCAGGTCAACAAGTGACCATCGCTCATAAAAACACTGGAAAACACAGCAGAAGATACTTTAAAAGGCAAAAAATAAAAATGACATTACAACGCATGTGGAAAAACACATATATGTATGCAAACACACATATATACACATATACACAAATATATACACACAAAACACATATACACAGACTGGGTCACAGCAACGCGTGGCAGGGGACACCTAGTTTCATATAAAATAGGATTTTTAAAATAAAAAGATCATGTCAGGATCGACTTGAGAAACTGAAAATGTTTCAAATTTTAAATGCCCCAATTCTTTTTTCAATTGCTGTAATGGTGCTCTTTGTTGGATACGGTTTAACTCACACAGGCACCTGTTCTTCCACTATACCCCTGACACTTGCTTTATTCAGTGGTAATAAAGATTGTACTATAGGTGAAGTACCATGTAGGTTCAGTGTAGTGAAGTGTGAGGAGAGCATAAGGGGAGATGTCTTTCCATCTTGAAACCTAGATACTCAAGGTTAGGAACATGGAAGATTGTAAGAATAGAGACTACAGTACTGCGATAACATACATAAACATTAGAATACTTGTGAATTGGGTGAATCAAGTGGTCTTTCCTGGTCAGCAGGGATTCAGCTGAGAATGCAAGATATTGTTATACCCATCAATATGATTCTGGCATGTTAACATTTTGCAGTTGTATTGGGAGCGCTTTACAGTTACATTGTTGTCAGTTGTATTGCCAATACTTGCTATGGAGAAGTGGTCTCCAGTCATTGGTGGTGTTGCAAATGCAATCACTGATGCATCAGAACTGAACAAGGTGAGTGATTGGTCTTGGTCTTTAAACAGTAATAACAATTAAAGGCAGGTGTATAACATGGGGGCACTGTTATGATCGAGGATATTGGAGTGTTTGGAGATCTTATTTTCTGCAGTTCTTCCAATTGCTGTTTACCCTGTTGGAAAAATATTGCTGCCTTCCTCATTTTTGGGTTTTGTGTGTGCAATTTAATGGGGGATCATTTAGATTGGGAATACCATGATGGGGGATGGTTCTTTACTACTGTATTTTGTGTAATCTAAAACTCGCATTTAGATATTCAGATCAGATCTTGGAGATAATATGTAACATATACACGCATGGTCACCAAAAATCACCCTGCAATGCTTTCATTACTAAAGCTCTTTCTCTAAATTCATACACAAACTGGAACATGAAAACAACCGTGTGTGTGTGGGGAGAAATATAAGTAATGGTAAAGGTTTCCCCTGACATTAAGTCTAGTCGTGTCCATAGATTCCTCCAAGGTAATGTAGCCAGCATGACTACATGGAGCGCCATTACCTTCACACAGAAGCGGTACCTATTAATCTACTCACATTTGTATGGTTTTGAATTGTTAGACTGGCAGAAGCTGGGCCTAACAACGGGAGCTCACCCTGCTCCCCAGATACTAACAGCCAACCTTTTGGTCAGCAAGTTCAGCAGCTCAGCAGTTTAACATGCTGTGCCACCAGGGGCCCCCTGGGGGGAAAAAGATAGTCTCTATTTATTAGCATATTCACTATTGAAACTGAAACAATGTGCTAGTTTTGTTTTGTAAATAGTTTTTAGTTGCAAACGTGAATACCTCCCATCAGGAATCTCAGAACAGTGACTCTGTGTGTTTGTATGTAGCGGATATACCAGGGCTGTCCAACTTCTACCGGCCCAGGGGCCGGAATTCCGGTGACTTATCACCTGGGGGGCCGCAGCGGGGTCGGGGCTGATCGTGGGGGCAGAGCCGATCGCGGGGGCAGGGCCGATTGCGGGGGGGGGGGATTTCGCTGCTTCTGGCGCCCAGCCGTGATGCTGTAAGAGGGAGGGCGAAGCCAAGGCAAGCTCCCCTTGGCTCCTCCCTCCCTTCTACAGCATCACTCTCGGACACCAGAAGCGGGCAATTTCGCCGATTCTGGCGCCCGGCCGTGACACTGTAAGAGGGAGGGCGAAGTCAAGGCAAACTCCCCTTGGCTCCTCCCTCCCTTCTACAGCGTCACTCTCGGGCGCCAGAAGCGGGCGATTTCGCCGCTTCTGGCGCCCGACCGTGACGCTGTAGGAGGGAGGGCGAAGCCAAGGGAAGCTCCCCTTGGCTCCTCCCTCGCGGTGGCTGTGGATGGCACTTGCGCCGCTGCGCGCATGCGCACTTTTTTAAAAATGGGATTTTTTCTCCTGAATTTTTTAAAAAAAAAATTATTGCAGGAGGGTAGGGGGGCCAGATCCAAGGGGATGGCGGGCCGTGTGCGGCCCGCGGCCCGCCTGTTGGACAGGCCTGGGATATACCAATATCCTTCAAACAATGTCTAGATTTTATAAAAGCCCTGGGACCATTTTATTATACTACTTGCAAATACTGTGATCATTGTATTACACTGCTTGGAATTGTTGGCCCAGTTAGTTACTTCCACAAAAGTGCAAACTGTCTTAGAACAGTGAATTTACTCTGTTCTAATAATAGTGCCAGTCTTTGAATTATTGATATCATTAATCATTGTTGTAGCAAATGTCTAATTTGGTTATTGAAAGCAACACTTTGCCCCACAAAGTGTATTTTCATTGCCTGGCTTTGGGTTTATGGCTCACCAACTCATCTCAGATTTTATGCTGTCAGCAGATTATTTTGAAGAGATCCGTTAGCTGTGCTATGCTGTTTTCTTTCTTAAAATAGGTTCTTTTGCACCCTTTGACTCTACAGAATGAATTATCTTATAGCTCTCTTCAGAGCAAAATCTTGATGCAGGTTTTCTGGGTTGTACTGTACATCATCAATGTAATAGGTGTAATAAAATAAATATTGAAAGGCAAATAATGATGTTACTGTCCCTTATTTATTTTTATTTCTTTTATTTACGGTATATTGCACCTTTCTCCCAATATAGGCCCCAAGGTATTTTCCCCCATCATCTCTGTTCTTGGTCATAACAAGTCTACATTTTAATTTGCACAGTATCAATGCCAACTAATGACTAAATCCTTTTTATAGAGCTACAACTACATTATAAAATTCTGACAAAGGAATACAAATCTCAAGCATCCAGAAGGAAATGGCATCCAGTTTAGGATTGTACATGATTCCATCCAGAATTGCTGATTCTGTGTTCATCACACTTTTATTTCATGACACGTGAGAGATTTCATGGATCATTTGTCATCTAATTTGCTATATAAATTGGCAGTCACTTAGCAAGTTAGCAGAGAATGGTTGACCTGGGAATACATTAATGGTTGGGAGTTTTTGTTCCTTGGGTCTAAAAGTAAAGTTCTCCAAAATCCCAAGACCCAGTTTTTAAAATATCCTAATTTGATATTATTTTTATACCCAAATGACAAACATAGCACAGTACCACTATAAAACATGGTGCCCCCCTCCCCCCAAGTAGCTTTGTAAGTTAAACCTCCATTCTTTTCATTGAAAGTTAGTTGAAATTGAAATTGGAAGTAAGATCATGTGGCTTCCAGTTTCCCTGCTGCAGATTTTGGAGGAGGGCCATAGTGGGTTGGCTCCTACTCCCTTTGTAGCTGCCCACTCTGTCTCAGGGAATAGAACCATAGAAATTGTGATGGCATGCCCGAGCCTTTGGGGAAAACTGTATTGTCTGGCTTTATTCGGGGGCTATCTGATACCTTCTGTTAAGATTAAGACCCTAAGCAGACAGAGGCACTTTGAGGCAAGGTGAAAAGATAACCAAATGAGTTTACTAAAACAAGATGAATAATGGTCAACTCGATCCAGGACTGTCTTAGTATAGCTTAACAATATGTTACAAAAGGAGAACTTGCTGGTTGCAGGCATCTTTCTGGGGTCCTTGAAAGTCTTTTGCCTCTGGTGTCAAAGCGATGGTTATGAACTGCCTTAATCTTCTTTCCTGTGAAGCTTGGCTGGCCAAAAGTTAATTTTTGTCCTTTGGATAGTTGGTATTACATAATGCTAAATGCAGCAGCAGGAGAAAGTGCTAAGAATGACTGTTTTGAATTGCTAGGCCTAAGATTAAAGACAATATCCAGGCCTCTAAGGCTCTACTACAGAAAGGAGGAGGAGTCCAGCAAAAGCTCTGGGGAAATGGAATAAACGAACTGAGATAGGCCTCTGAGGGATGTTTAAAGCTCCACCCCACTAGGTCACTATTGGGAAGGTCTATAAATAGGGGGAACTGAAGCAAAGGGGAAGAAGGCAAAACCAATTCTTCACAGAAATAGCCATACTTCATAGTTTCTGGGAAAAAACCACAAGATGTGAACAGAAACTCAATGAAATGTATTTATTTATTTATTTACAACATTTGTACCCTGCCCTTCTCAACCCCCGAAGGGGGACTCAGAACCATACATTTTTTTTCTGTATCATCATACTTCATGTATCAGTTTCTCTGTGTAAGGCCCACAGATGTCCAATAGCCTGGTACTATAGTACCTCTGCATTTGTAGTAATAGAACTAACACAATATTTTGTCAAATAATTCCTTAGGCTACAGTCCTAAACATCAGAGAGATTAAACACAATATTACTTACCTTTGAATAGACCACTGATTATCAAAGTGGGTGGAACCTTTCCCTGGTGGGCGGTGAGGCGATCCAAGGGGGCGGTGGGGGGCAGCGAACCCCTTTAAGGGGACAGTGAACTATTGCCCATTTAGGAGGGGTCGCACGTCCCTTTTCTTTGGCCCCGCCCCCTTCGCTCTGACCTGCATATTAGATATTTTCATTAGAATTCGTAAGAGTAGCAAAATTATTTATGAAGTAGCAACAAAAATATGGTTGTGGGTCACCACAACATGAGGAACCTTTTTTCAGGGGTCACGGCATTAGAAAGGTTGAGAACCACTGCATTAATACATATATCTTTCTGTTTAATTGCTATTAAATTTTTAAAAATTAATTTCTAGGGGGGCGGTGAGTAATTTTTTTTCTGGAAAGCGGGCGGTAGGCAAAAAAAGTTTGGGAACTACTGGAATAGACAGACAAAGGTTTGTATTGTTAGTATAGTAAAATTACAGCGCGAAACGCTCTTTGCTTAGGAGCAACTTTGTCAGTACAGAGGGAGTACCATTTATGGCTTCTACTCCCTTGGTCCTGATCATATTAATTTTTTTTATTACATGGGACTGGAGGTTGGGGGCAAGACAGTATGCCAACAAGCAGTGAAGAGATTGGATTAGATGCATTAGTACTCATGACCAAAGTGGTTTTGCTTAATGGACAGTGTTTATTTATCTGAGTATTATTGTGTGATGAAACTATTCTAGCACCGAGTGTGATTTACGAATATCAAGTTGTAGAAATTATTTTTTTTTACTTAAATAAGATTATGTACATTTGAATTTGGCCAATGTGTCTGGAACCATAGATTTCACTCTGTTTCAGTATGCTGCTTCTTTTATTGTTACTGACATGTCTAAAATGAATGTTTGAAAAGTAAATGACTTTTGAGAGGTGCCATTCTAATTCCAAATACTTTTCAATGCACCAAACAAGGACTGTGTACACTTTGTATCCATTAACATTATTAAAAGGCTAACTGAAAAGGAAATTAGACTTGGCAACCAGATTTTCTTATTACAGTATTGATCATCTTTTCAGTACAGGATCAATATACTCTCAACCTTGAGAAGCAGTAGCAGAGTGCATTTTGCATTCTGAAAATACAATTGCTTTGGACTTTGACATATGTTTAGAAATATAGGTGAACAAGCTGACAATATGAAATATAATTCCTAAAAGCCTAAGTGTGCTTAGGATTGAGAAATGAATCCTCATGTCTAAGACTGAAGCAGACAGATACGGTAGCACACGGCTTTTCCCTCTTGACACCATGACAGGAAGTGCAAGACTTCTGTTCTGCACAGTAACTAAGAGAACATTTGAACAAAATACATTTTTAGATGCAATAATAGCTGTTCTAATCTTGACATTTCATCTGTAACTGCCTCCAATCATCATGAAGTATTTCCTTTAATTTTTCTAAATGAACTGTCAATGGACGCTATGCAGGGGCGGGAGATACCGGTGATCTCGGGAAGGGGTAATTGGGACGGTAGACGTAGGCCTTATGAGAGAAGGAGGATGAGTCGCGAAAAGACTCGCCCCCCTTCTGACCTACGAGCTATCCCTAGGCACTCAGATGGGGAGATTCCAACTAACTCTCCTCCAACTCTGGTACTGGCGAACACTAGATCCGTGCGAAATAAAACGGGTACCGTCAGGGACTTCCTCCTGGAAAAGAAGGTAGACCTAGCCTGTTTCACTGAAACATGGCTACAGGAGGGAGATGAGGTCCTCTTGCACGAGTTAGCATCTCCGGGGTTCACCGCCAGTTACCAGATGAGGACAGAGAGACGGGGGGGAGGGGTGGCCATTCTCAGCCGAGACGCTTTTAATTCCAGGACGATTCCGACCGCGAACATCCCAGGAATAGAGTGCGCGGGCATGGTGTGGGACCTTAGTGAGAGTGCAGCCTTCCTGCTGGTGTACCGAGCACCCAACGCACCGGCGGGGAGTCTGCCTAAGCTGCTGGAGGTGGTCTCGGAGTGGGCATTGAGGTTTCCCAGGCTTATTGTTCTGGGGGACTTCAATGTCCACGCCGATGCCCCCTCAACGGCAGCCATGGACCTAGTGTCCACCATGGAGACACTAGGACTCTCACTTTGTAAGACCGGTCCCACGCACCAGGCTGGGCACACCCTGGATTTGATCTTCGGCCGGAATTCAAGTGACCCTAGCCTCTTTAGAAGAGGTTCCATGGTCGGATCACAGTGTCCTGGAAGTCCGTCTTGAAGTGGCCCCCTCCCGGTAAGGGTGCCGAACCTATTCTGGTTCGCCCAAAGAGACTTATGGAACCCATTAGGTTCCTGAATGCCTGAGGGACTTGGAACTCCCCAGCGGCTCAGTCGACAGGCAAGTGGACTGTTGGAACACCTCCTTGACCACGGCCTTAGACGAGATCGCCCTCAGACGCTCTCTCTTCCCCGTCAAATCGTGCTCCTTGGTTTACCGAGGAGCTTCGAGCGATGAAACGGAGGAAGAGTTAGTTAGAGGACGTGTGGCGGGGCCTCCGCGACGGAGCATCGAAATCGGCTTATAAACAATTTAAGGATGTTTATGAGCGAGCTATCAGGGAGGCCAAAAAGGTCTACTATTCCTCCTTGATAGAGTCGGCTAGTTCACGCCCAGCTCAACTTTTTAGAATAATTCGGTCATTGACAACAATTTCGGTGGTCCCAAATGATAAGGATTTGGCTCCTACAGCTGAGGTTTTTCAGAACTACTTTGCCGACAAGATTTCGACTCTCCGCCGGGATATCCCAGCCACCCTTGATACAGTGGCTGAACTCGAGACTCCGCCGCCACTCGGCGGGCCCACCTTCACCTGCTTCCAACTGCTGGACGCAGCAGCTGTCGATAGGTTACTGACTGCAGCTAGACCAACTACTTGCTCCCTCGACCCGTGCCCCTCCTGGCTAATTAGATCCTGCCAGGAGGGGCTACGAGGCCCCCTGGGCACGATCATAAATAGCTCCCTTGAGCAAGGAGTCTTCCCAGGGGGATTGAAAGAGGCTATGGTAAGACCGCTGCTGAAGAAGCCGAATTTAGACCCTTCGGCTCCCTCCAATTACAGGCCTGTTTCCAACTTGCCTTTCCTAGGCAAGGTAATTGAGAGGGCAGCAGCGGATCAGCTGCAGCAGTTCTTAGAAGACACAGCTGGACTTGATCCCTTCCAGTCCGGCTTCCGTATTGGGCATGGGACGGAGACCGTGCTTGTCGCCATTACAGACCAACTTCGCCGCCAGCTGGACCAGGGTGGATCAGCCCTGCTTGTTTTGTTAGATCTAACAGCAGCGTTTGATACCGTAGATCATGCATTGTTGGCCCACCGTCTAGCCGTGACTGGAGTGAGGGGGATTGCCCTTAAATGGGTGACCTCCTTCCTCCAGGATCGGGGACAACGTGTGGAGAGGGGGGAGGAGGTCTCCGGGAGGCTCCCATTAAGTTGTGGGGTCCCCCAGGGAGCCATCCTCTCACCCTTATTATTTAACATTTACATGCGCGCCCTGGCCCAGCTGGTTCGCGACTTTGGTCTGGAGTGTTATCAGTACGCAGATGACACCCAGCTTCTGCTGAGAATGGACGGCAGGCAAGACACCGTACCCGATTGTTTCCATCTATGCCTTGAAGCCGTGACTGGTTGGCTGCGTGCCCGCCGGCTGAAGGTGAATCCGTCGAAGACGGAGATCTTGTGGCCCGGCCGCCCTGGGCTGGATGAGTGCCGGTTGCCTACCCTGGATGGCGAGCAGCTTAGCCCGTCATCCCCTCGTAAAGAGCTTAGGAGTCCAATTGGACCCTTTGCTGACCATGGAGACTCAGGTCGCCATGGTCAGCAAAGCGGCGTTTTACCATCTTCGCCAGGCTAGGCGACTGGCACCCTACCTGTCCAGGGATGATCTGGCCACGGTGATCCAGGCGACGGTCATCTCGAGGCTGGACTACTGTAACGCCCTCTACGTGGGCCTTCCCCTGTCGACAATCCGGAAACTCAAGCTGGTGCAGAATGCTGCTGCTCGCTTACTGGTGGGTGCACTGGTGAGAGAGCACATTACGCCCATCCTGCGGCAACTGCACTGGCTACCTATTGAGTACCGGATTGCCTTCAAGGTGCTGGTGTTAACCTTTAAGGCCTTGCACGGTCTAGGGCCTGAGTACCTGAGGGACCGCCTTACCCCGTATATGCCCCCGAGATCACTGCGCTCGGAAGAGCAAAATTTGCTAGTTATTCCATCACCCCGCTCCTGTCACTTGTCCAGTACAAGACAGCGGGCCTTTTCAGTTGTGGCTCCTATGACTTGGAACTCGTTACCCAGCCACGCTCGTGCGATTCACGAACTCGGACCTTTTCGAAGGGCCTGTAAAACTGCCCTCTTCAGACTGGCGTTCGGCTAGCCTGAATGAAGAGGCATATCATCGCCCGAGATAAGATTCAAGATCCGTGGTCTGTCGGCTATTGACTATGTAATTGTGTTTCATTGAATTTTATTGTATGTTTTTATTGTATGTTTTACTACCACTGTGATCCGCCCCGAGCCTGCAGGGAGGAGCGGAATATAAAAATGAATAATAAATAAATAAATAAATAAATAAACATATGCTTTCATAAACATCCATCTGCAAGGTTTATTCCTTCTTTCATTGTACAGTACTTCTGCTGTCCTTTCTGCTTTCTCCCAGGGAGGGATAAAGAAAAGCACAGGAGCAGCAAAAGACATTGTGGGATGAACTGAAGAGGTTAAATGCCTGCTTCCTAATATCTTTTTCTTGAGAAACCTCAATTTCCTTGATTAAGAAGGTCTTCAGGAAAGCTAAACTTTTGGCTATGGTGGGAGAAGATTCTATGGAGGTCTGACCACTTCTAATGTGCCTCCAAGGGACTGACCCAAGGCACTCACCTCACTATATTACTCGCATATCTATTCTTGGTGGATTAAAATAACCCGAAGAGATTATCTAATCCATGCAGATTTTTGGTGCAAGTTTTGTGAGCTGCAGTTTGACTTCCAAAGTGATTTGGTTAGTAATAGAGATTCAGGTTCCCTCAGTTGGGTTGTATGATTCTTACCCCTTGTCTTCTAAATAATTTTGTCTTTAAAATAAATATTCTCAAAGAGCCAAAATACAGTAAAGCAGAAATGACATCCTCTAGGTCTGGGTAGTTTGATAACCATTTAGGTCTGGGTAGTTTGATAAACATTTTAGAAGAATTATAGATTTCTGCTTTAGTAGAAGGGGAGCTGGAATTTCATATGCAGTCAGGAAATACAAGAAGATTGCATTGCACTATCCCCATGTTGTGGTTGTTAACTGGCATCAAGTTGGGCTTGACCTTAATGGCAACCCTCTGAACTAGAGACCTCCAAAGGATCCTGTGATCAATAGCCCTACTCAGGTCATGCAAATTCAAGCCCATGGCTTCCTTGATTTTGTCTGTCTACCTATAATGTGTTATTCCCCCTTTCTACTGCCTTCCACTTTACCTAGTGTTATAAGGAGTCATGCTGTCTCATGATGTGGCCCAAGTATGATACTTTTCATTTAGTCATTTTAACTGCAAGGGAGAGGTAGAGCTTGATTTATTCTAGGATGCATTTGTTGGTTTCCATAGAATAGTCCTCCAGCATCACATTTCAATTGAGTTAATTGTCATCCTCTCAGCTTTTCTCACTTTTTTGGGTAGGTGTGTGAGGTTTTGTGGTTTACAATTTCACAAATGTAAAAAAAAAAGTCCATAAGTGTTAAGTCTCTTTGGACCGAATACTTCAGTGCTCTTCAGTTTCTGCTTGTGATCTCGTAATACAACTATTCATTCATCTGATCTGGGTTCTTGAAAAACAAATAAGGCTCCAAGAAAACTGAAATAAAACAATTTCCCACTCAGATTCATAGTATTGCACATTAAAGCATGATTTTAAATTTTATCTACTTTGCATAGTTTACTTTTTTAATGAACCAGAGCTTTACCTTTAATTGCTTTATTGAATTTGTACAAAAAGGACTAATGCTAAGTTAGAGCTGAATTCCTTAAACATAAAAAGTAAGCAAATTGCACAAAATCAGTATTGTTTGGTTGTTTCTCTGCTATATTTTGTAGACAATACAGCAATAAAGCCACACATGCTGGACTTCCTCATAACGTTGCTATATAAGGGCTCTTCCCTATTAGGTAAAATTGTTTGGATTGGATTGACCCTCCTTGATTTGCTTACCAAATGAATTTCTACTTTTGCTAATAAAATGTTTGTTTTCGCAATAAACATTATTTGCCTAAGCCGAGGAATGTGAAATTTGAATGGAACTGGAGATGTACAAATGACCGGCTCTTTGCCTATGTGTATTTTTATTTGCAGCTGTGCATTATTCACTTGAAACATTGCCTGAGAAGCATTAATCCTCCCATCTGTTTCTTCACACAAGGTCTAACATATTCAACTTGACCTCTTTACCATCTTTGTTTTAAATACAGCAGACTTGTGTCCAGTTCAGCTGTTTTCCTCGCCACAAGATTGTTGCCCCAGATTTCCAGTATTTAGGTTTCAATGTGGCTATGATCAAGATTACCTCCCTACAAAACCTCCAGAAGTTGAAGGGGAAGGACTCCCCTGGTCTCAACAGAGGTGGTGTGTTTTCCATACATTCTTTAACAGAAGAGGATTCAAAAATTCTTACCTCTATTCAGACATTCTACAAAGAGATTTAGAGCAGCAATACACCAGTAACAGAATAATATATTTGTCATATAGGCTCCACTTTATCCTCTTGTTTTTATAATATTTCTATCACGATGAACATTTGATGTCTGGAATTTGAATTGTCTGAAATTTCTGGGCAATCTTTACTACATATAGAATCATTTTTAAAAACATATCCAGGTTTTTTTTCAATACTTATTTTAGATTTTGAGTTCTTTGATAGCATTTATAAACAATAACTTATGGCACAAAGTGAATATTGAGACGGTGATGGAAGTAGTTTTTGGAGAAGCATTTAAACATGATTTTAGTAAGGTTTGTTGTGAGTTTTTTGGGCTGTATAGCCATGTTCCTGAAGCATTCTCTCCTGATGTTTCACCTGCATCTATGGCAGGCATCCTCAGAGTTGTGAGACCTTATGGCCATACAACCAGAACATGGCCATACAGCCCAGAAAACTCACAACAAACCAGTGATTCCAGCCATGAAAGCCTACAACAATGCAATGATTTTAGAATTCTTAGAATATGTATTTCTCATTGTTTCAGTTTCCTTTATGATGGAACAGTTTGGATGTAACTGTGGTTTAGCAGTCTAGACTCAAAGAACTGAAAGATGCATTGAAGTTTCATTTAGTTCAACCTGGTCCTGCTATGCCAGCACCCTTGAGAAATATTTGTCCTATCTCTACTTCAGTACTTCCAGTGGTGAAGGAAACTCCCAGACTCTTGAGGCCAACAATTCAATGCTGGAAATTAAAGATCTATCACCGTTAAGATCTTTCTCCTAATGAATGGTTACAGAATTCCAAAAAGTAGACTTGACAAGAGACACCTACCCCCCCCTCCCCGTGCCTATGCAACCACTCATTTGCCCCTTAATTTTTCCATTCTGCCCACTTCCCAAACTGCCACACTGCCTACCTGCCTAAGGCAGGTGTGGAGGAAAGATTTCCAAATGGATGCAACTGTGGATGTTTAGCCTGAAGAAAAGAGGTTGGGAGGTGATATGACTGCTCCCTTCACATATCCGAATGGTTGCCATGTGGAAGATGGAGTAAGCTTGTCTTTTGGAGCTCCAAAGAATAGAAGCCAAACAATAGATTCAAGAAAGGGAATTGAGGAGAATGGTACAATAAAAAGAGTTGTACAAAATATTTCCAACATTTACAATTTAATGATTTTGTAAGTACCGGTAATAATAGCACTCAACCTTTTCCTACTGATACTTCCAGACAATGCTTTTTAGGCAGTCATTAAAATAATTAATAGTAGAGACATAACACTGGCAACAAAGATCCGCATAGTTAAAGCACTGGTATTCCCCATAGTAACCTATGGATGTGAGAGCTGGACCATAAAGTAGGCCGAGCGAAGGAAGATAGAAGCTTTTGAAATGTGGTGTTGGAGGAAAATTCTGAGAGTGCCTTGGAGCACAAGAAGATCAAACCAGTCCATATTCCAGGAAATAAAGCCTGGCTTCTCATTGGAGGGAAGGATATTAGAGGCAAAGATGAAGTACTTTGGCCACATAATGAGAAGACAGAAAAGCCTGGAGAAGATAATGGTTCTGGGGGAAATGGAAGGAAGAAGAAAGAGGGGCCGACCAAGGGCAAGATGGCTGAATGTTATCCTTGAAGTGACTGGCTTGACCTTGAAGGAATTGGGGGTAGTGACAGCCAACAGGGAGCTCTGAGGTGGGCTAGTTCATGAGGTCACGAAGAGTTGGAAATGACTGAAAGAATAAACAACAACAAAACCAGCTCTGTAAAATACAATAATGCTAAGGACAAAATTATTAATGTAAATAATTTTGATGACAACATGCACGGCCTATAAATGTGCCATTCACTTTAGTAACTAGACAAAATTTTCATATGGATTGGACCAGGAATATATTTTTTGCTTAGATTTGGTACTATGGGATGATTTAGAAGTGAAAGTTTAAAATATTAGGTAGGAATATATTTTATGTTGCAAACAGTTTATATTTCAATGATAGCAAGAACAACATTTGCAGCACAATATGTACAGTATTACTGCTCTGAGCTGTTATTGAGAAACACTTAGAGATACATTCTTAAACTCAAAGTCTCAACATATTGTTATCCAGTAAAAGGATACTCATTGTATGTGTGGTTTATGTTAGCCTTAATAATGCTCAAATTATAGCCCTTTTGGTTAAAAGTGCTGAATCTGCTGCTTTTTATCCTGTTTTCTTCATCCTTTAATCACAGTTGTATTTATGGCACACATTGCATGATGCAGCTCAGCCAAATCCTTCTTCCAATACCACAAAATAATCTTAAGAAAGTATAATAAATGGAAAGACTGGAAGGGGAGATGTGAATCCAACATTAAAATATGGATCAGATTTTTCCATATGAATTAGCAATTGGAGACTTATGACTAACTTGATGTGACATTAAATGTGCCATCGCATTTAATGTACAGGCTTTTAATAATGAAAATAGCAGCAGCCAGTGAGATTTCAGTTTTGAGGAGGGTTTTTTCTGTGGACCACAGTATGGAGGACTAGAGTTACATATCTTTTCTGTCTCTCCCTCCCTTTCATTTTCTCTTTCCCCTTGTCTCTGTCTTCTGAAGTGCAAAAATAGAGAAGGTAAAATAACAGAATTTGGGAAATAGATTTGAACATGGAGGAGGTTTCTGCATATTAATGCAGTGGATTCCCCCTCCCTTTTTCCATGAGATGCCACATTAATTGGAAAACAATTATGATTAATTACTTGGTGCATATCTGATTTCTAAGTAAACTTACCAGGATGCTTGAATTCACATCAAGCCTTCTGATTGTATGTAGACAATTGGTGGATGTCCCATTGTTCCAATTCCTGATATGGGTCTTTTACTCAGTTTCTGTATGAGAGCCAGCTCACTCAAAGGGCTTTTAGCTGTAATTGAGGTTGTAGCCAACCAATGACTTGATCTATGTCTGGCTTGCTGTGCCCAAGTGATGTACCTTTTATATGAATCTCTTAACATATGCAGTAACCTTTCCTGGGAGTAGTGGATATCATGAGCACATTAGGCCTTGGTTTGGACAAAAATTCAGAGTTGTAAAAGTCATATTCAATGGACAAGTATTATGACTCTCCTCTCCTGCTTTCTCCTAATTTCAGCAATAAATTCCCGCTTCCTAGTAAACTGAAGTTCCACAATGTGTCAAAAGTGGTGAAATCTAGCTTAATGTCCCATAACAAATTAAGCAAACTAGGATGTGTTCTGTAGATTACATCATCTCTCATGATGCTACTCTGTTTCTTGAAAGTATTCAGAGAAAAATATTTGATTACTGTTTTGACATAATTTGTTATGCGTTTGCAAATGACTCAGAAGAACTCTGGGCAAGAGTCCTAGCCTGCATACAGAATTGGTAGCTGTCATATAGTGGCATCTTTCATTGTATTTGATTGCATATGTTTGATGTTACCCTCTTTGTTGAAAAAGATATTACAACAACAACAAACAACAGCTCTTTTGGAACTTCACTCTAGAGGACATGCAGATAAATAGTAGAATCACCTTAAATTTATGTAATTGGTACAAAACCTCTAATTGATATCTTTGATCGCCAGTGTGCCTGAGCCTCTTTTCCTACTGCCAGAGAGCCAATAGGCAACATCCGCATCAGTACTAGCTAGAACTCAAAGTCTTTTTTAAATCAACCCTCTACAGGTGGATAATTTTTCAATATTTCCTTCTCTCCATTATCTGTATTAATGCTGCTTTCCTAATGTTTGTCTTCTGCAAATGACTAACTACATATAGCATTTTAAATTAGAAACTAGCTGTCCCCTGCCACACATTGCTGTGGCCCAGTCTGGTCCCCTCAGGGGTGAGAAAAGCGATATATAAATACTGTAAATAAATCTGGAAAATAAAGTAATGAGAAAGTGTTGATTTCTAATATATGCAATTTCTTTATGCTTGCTGAGTTTTTTTGTCAGAGTTGATGTGGAGTTTGTCTGGTTTGTCTACTCTGGAACATGCAACATAATTGTCCATCTTGAGGGGTCCCTTTCAAATCTATGATACTATATCTCTCTGTGTGTGAATCATATATATCTAACTATATCTATGGCTGGACAGCTCTTTGTCAGGAGGGCTTTGATTACATTTTCTTGCCCTGGTAAAGGGAGTTGGACTGGATGGCTTTAAGTCTTTTCTGTTGGTCATGGGGGTTCTGTGTGGGAAGTTTGCCCCAATTCTGTTGTGAGTGGGGCTTAGAATGCTCTTTGATTGTAGGTGAACTATAAATCCGGTAACTACAACTCCCAAATGTCAAGGTCTATTTCTCCCAAACACCATCTGTGTTCATATTTGGGCATATGGAATATTTGTGCCAAGTTTGGTCCGGATCCATCATTGTTTGAGTCCACAGTGCTCTCTGGATGTAGGTGAACTACAACTCCCAAGGTCAAGGTCAATGCCCATCAAACCCTTCTAGTGTTTTCTGTTGGTCATGGAAGTCCTGTGTACCAAGTTTGGTTCAATTTCATGGTTGGTGGAGTTCAGAATGCACTTTAATTGTAGGTTAACTATAAATCCCAGCAATGACAACTCCCAAATGACAAAATCATTTTTTAAATGATGGTCACTCCTTGAGTTAGTAGGTGTCTTGTGGACACAAATGGCTGCCATTCGTTCAGCAGTTTTTGAATTATGTTAATTCCACAAACGAACATTGCATTTTTATTTATATAGAAGCTTGTAAAGCAGTTCCATGAAAGCTAGATAAAAACTTGTGCCTTTCTTGTCATGGCAACATTGTCTGTGATTCAAAATGCCAGCATCTCATCAAGAATATTCCACTGGTTCAGGCATGTAGCCAGGGGCTTAGGGGCTTAAGCCCCTAAATTTTCAGGGTGATCTGTGAGAAGGCCTTACTGGTACATTATTTAAACTTTTATGTTTATTCATATCATGATCTGATCACCATGCTCATTATATCTCACATTCATGGGGTTATTGGGATAACAATACAAAAGGTTTGCTAGGGTAGACCCTCTTCCACCCAGCCTCAGCCCCGAATCAAAATCCTGGCTACAGCCCTGCACTGGTTATTTTTCTGAAAGAGTGGATTTGGGGGGAGGATGGTGATTAATTTTTGCTGGGCCCTTTTCTTCCTTTTCAGCCTTTTCCTTTCTCTTGGTTCCTTTCTTTTTTATTACATTCTGCTAACTGAACTGTAATATTGCTGCATTAACCACTTATTCGTCCTTCTGCCACAGGAATCACCAAGATAGAGTTCCACTTCTGTTTTGCTTTTTTTTTCTTTGCCTCTTGGTGTCTTTTTGTTGTAAACATTTCCGATCAGGGATCGTGTTCTTCCCATTTTTGCACCATTTCACTAACATGATCGAGAAGCAAAGTCCAGTTTGTGTTTGTCAGCATTGGTTTAATGTGTAACAATTTATTGCATTTGAAAATTATTATGTGTCAGGGAGACACATTAAAACATCCCTGATTGGAAGTACTTAGATTGCCTTCTGGATGACTTGTTCAAAAGCCAATTATAGCAACATCTTCACTTGTCAGTCAAAAGGAAAACAGGTCACACTGCTGTTTACATAAACATTTAAAGCCCAACGCATACTTACTAGGATGGAGTGTGGAGTGGACTGCTGCCTCAGCTGCTCAACAAGTTCGGAGAAAGCGGGGACTTTTTGTAATATCAAAACTAGCAAAGCTAAACCTTTTAGTTCAATGAGGCTACTTTAATCTCACTGGTCTTGATTTTTTTCACCTAAATAAGTTTTTTTAAATTTCTTGTGTCATTTCTTTTTGAATTACAAATAGGAAGGGACTATCTTGTTACTATATTTATTTATTTATTTATTTATTTATTTATTTATTTATTTATGGCCATCTGTCAGGTGTGCTTTGAATGTGATTTTCCTGTTTCTTGGCAGGGAGTTGGACTGGATGGCCCATGAGGTCTCTTCCAATGCTATGATTCTATTTACAAATTTATACCCTGCCTTTCTCAATTCCAAAGGGAACTCAAGGCAGCTTTACTCATAGGCAACTATTCATATTCTTTCGAATGTCACAAACCACAACCTTTTAATGAATGTAAGTGGAAATGATTATGAAATTATTTTTCTGGGTCAACACCAATTAATTCCTGAGTTTGGCTGGGGGGTGTGTGGATCTTGATTTTGAATTTGGCAACAATTGCAACATCCCTATGTGTCTCAGCATTGGTAGTTTTTCTAGGGTCTCATCGCTGCCTATGTGTTTTGACTATTAAGTTCCCATCTTCCTAGTTGTAGGCTTGCTGTCATCTTACTTTCTTAAATAAAGAGGGACTGTTGGACAGTTTCCTATCAACATGGACTCTCATCCCTTCTCCCCCAGATAACGTTTCTATTTTTAAAATGTGTTAACTGTGTCACGTGAAGAGAAGAGAAATCGACTGCTGAGGAGTCATTGCTTTCCAATGCATTATTCAAAATCCCTTTTAGGCTCTGGCATGTAAAGGGGTTTCATTAATATTGCAGAAGAAGATATGATTCTCACCAAAAGGAACTCCTTTCCTTTCATCATTTGATACCTCTGTGTTTCTGTGTAAAGCAAAGATGTTTGGATTCTTAACTTCTGAAATAGCGAATTCATCACTTTCCAAATGAACTGATTGGTAAACTATATCCTGACCTTGAGACTGATTCCAAGTAGAGGTCTAGTAGGTCTGACATCTAATAATAGGGATTAAATTACACATCAAAAGGGCTGAGATTTAATACAGCTGGTCTTTGATTTAGAAGGGTTTTGTTTTGTTTTCTTAAGGCCAGTCCTTGAATTGATTGCTCACTCACACCACTGTAGTGTCATCTAGTTGCTGATTTAAAGATGCTAGCTGTAGGTTCATTTTAAATTCAAATAAGGTAATTCAAGAAAAGAAAGAATACAATATTGCCATTGAAATACTGCCTTTTAAAGAAGTTGACATTATAATTTCAGTTCCAAGTAGGCCTGATCCAAATTGCAGATCTGAAAAATACACAATAGGTTTGTGGGGGTTATACCTGCCACATCAAGTGATAGATAACGTACTCTGGTATGAACTGAATGGAGGGTTAACAGAGGAAGTTCAAGCCAAATATAGCAAGAGGTTTCCTGGACCAACAACTCCCGGCATAATAACTTTGAATTTAATAACAGACCAATACCTTGGTTTCATGTAATCCATTTTTTTCCTTAAAATTATTGAGTGAAATGAATGGGATAGATAATATAAAAAGGAGAAACATCTATAGATAAACAAATATATCTAAAACAAGTATGTTGTTCCCTCAAACAAATACATTGCAATATTCTATCCAATCTTTCCCCTCCTATCCCCCACCTGTTAACCCACCGCCCATTACCCCTTCCCCCTTAAGGGTGCACATTGCAATGTTTGTATATGTCAACCATTTTTTATAAACAGTTGTTACGTTGTTTGCCTCTAAACTAAAACTGAGTGTGCTTTCCCACACTGCATCTAGTTCTTTATCGATTAGTGTGGCACAGCCTTCCTATCTTCTGATGTCATCATTGAGTGGGGAGGACATATAAATTTAGTATTGAATTCTTAACTAAAGTAACAAATGTCCTGCTTTATATTTATCTGATTATTTATTTATTTATTTATTTTAAATATATTTATTAAGGTTTCTCAATGAACAATGAAAGAGGTGGAACAATTTCGGGTAAAGGATAGTAGGAAAGAAGAAAGGGGGGGGCCTTGTAGGATAGGTGGGGAGGGAGAGAGGTGGAGGCAGGAGAGTGGGTGAGGGGCGAGTTCCTGGGTGAAGTGGGGGGGAGTCCTAACCTGGAGAGATAGTGACGTAGAGGGCGCGGGGGGGGGGTTCTGGTGTGGATAGGTGGTTGAGGGGGTGGGAAGGGAGGGGGGGGTGGGCAGGCGGGAGGAAGGAGGGTGGGGGCTAAAGACATCAATATAAGGGGGGGATCTCATTTGCTTCTGGTCTCTTCTTGTATTTCCGTCCGTTATGTCCAACCCATGAGGGGAGGGTCGCCCTGGAGATAGGAGTCATTGAGACTTCAGAGGGTGATCTTGTCTAAGTACATCTGGTCCTGTATTTTGGGCGGTTTGAGTGGAACATTTTAGAAGTTCTATGGGTGAGAGGCCGCCAAGGCGGGAAGGTCCTCCCGAGTCTTCATATAGGCCATGAATGGTGACCAATCTGTCCTTTTTAACATCCTGCCTTCTGCCTCGCTAAGGTAGTAGGATAGCTTGTCCATGCTCATAATATCCCACACTTTGCTCTCCCAGTCCTCGAGTCGTGGTGGGGCTGAGGCCTTCCATTTCTTCGCATATACCATCCTTGCGGCCGTGGTCAGGTAAACAAACAGGCGTTCTAAGTTCTCGTCCGGGAGCTCGTCTTCTGTCAGCAGACCCAGCAAATAGGTTTCCGGCTTCTTTTCTAGTGAGGTGAGGAGAACTTTCTGGATGCCACTGTGGATGTCCTTCCAGTAGGTTGTAACTTCTGGGCAGGAGATTATTTATTTATTTAATCGTATCAGGAGTGAACCTATGTGTTTGAGAAAACACAAAGTTAAAAAACTTGGTGTTCTATTAAATGTCCTTTGACCAGTAGCAGGCCACTTGGAGTGCCTCTGGTGTTGATATAAGAAGGTCCTCCATTGTGAATGTTCCTAGCCCTAAGACATTTCTCCTAACTGCAACCCGTTGCCGGGCTTTTTCGATCGTGGCTCCAACACTTTGGAACTCGTTGCCCGCCGACGTCCATGCCATTCAGAATATTCTCCCATTTAGGAAAGCCTGCAAGACTCTGTTCCAGCAGGCTTTTGGAGTTGGATGAATTGTAGTCTCTGTTGCGTGTCGCCATCTTGTATTACCTTTGTGCCGCAGTGTTTTAATGTGCGGCCTATTGTGCCTTTTTATTTCATTTTTAATTGTAGTTTTAACTTTGCTGTGTTTGGCTGTTTTTATGAATATGTTGTGAGCCGCCCCGAGCCATTGGGAAGGGCGGCAAACAAGTACGAATAAATAAATAAATAATAAATAAGTGGCAGGGCCCAGGTTGCATTGTGGTAGGTGGTCTGTGGTTTGCTCTTCTCCACATTCGCATGTCGTGGACTCCACTTTATAGCCCCTTGTGGTGCCAGAGCGCAGTCTGTTCAGCACCTTCCAAGTTGCCCAGTCTTCTATGTGCTCAGGAGGGAGTCTCTCATCTGGTATCAGCCATGGATTGAGGTGTTCTGTTTTAGCCTGCCACTTTTGGATTCTCGCTTGCTGAGGAGTTCCTGCGAGTATCTCTGTAGAGATACTAAATTTATTTGATAAGAATATAGAAGAAGTATCATCCATGAATTGGACTATATTTTACTGACTGAATCCAGAATTGAATCGGGACCCTGCAAGTATTAATGGATAAAAATGATAATTTTAGCACATATTCCACTTTTCAAGAGTAAAGAATTGTAATAAGCAAAGCTTAATCAAATCCACTCACGGAAGTTCAGAAGACCCTTTTGCACTCAGTTTTAGGTTCCCTGTTTTGGCTGTACAGCCTAGATGCCCTAAAGCAGCTTAAGTGGCCGAGGGAGGAAAGGAAGGGGCCTGAGGCTGTTAGGAATGGTGGGAGTTGAAGTCCAAAACTCCGGGAGGGCCCAAGTTTGCCCAGACCTGCTCTAAAGTCACCAGACTCATCAGATCTTGGAAGTTAAGCAGGTCAACTCTGGTTCATATTTGAATGGTAGATCAGATGCTGTAGGCGACATTTCAGAGGAAGGAACTGGCAAAACCAACTCAAGAGTATTCCTCGTCTAAGAAATGCATAGAGTTGGTATACGTTGATAGGTAACTTGAAGGTACATACAATGACAATAAAACACAGCCCTATGTCTTGCATGTTTCTCACCCCCACTGAACTGAAAAGTGGTGATTCAATTGATGCCATAGATAAAGGCACAAGATTATAGCATGTCCTACTAGACGTCTTCATCCTATTCCAATTCCTCTCTCCAGTTCCTAAGGATGCCCTTGGCTTTTGCTTGCTAAGAAAAGGAAAGATGTGTTAACATTAGGTTAAAAAAATAGTGCCATGGGCTTTAGAAGTCGGTGTTTGCCAAAGTAGAATTTCCACTGAGCAGATGGAAATAGTGGTAAAACAGACACCAAGGAGAAAGAAGTCTAAAGGGAAATAAATAATAAGCCAACTGAGTATAAACAGAGCAACAACATTCGAAATGGAAAATGCACACCCTCTTCTTCCAGCATGAGTACCCATATTGGAAGAGGCTGAGTGAATTTTTGTCTTTTGTGTTACTGATACTTGGAAATGCTGTTTATACAGGCTTGCAAAGCACATAGAGCCTAGACTTTATTTGAGTTTTCAGTGAGTAGGTTTTGTGAATAGAGATGGTTAGGATGAAAGGAAGGAAGGCAAGGAGGAATACTTTTGCATACTCAATGGAAAATGTCATTCTTACTGAGGTTTCTACATGTTATATGCTCATGAAATTCTAGATAGTTAATGGGATTTTCCTTCCATTGCTTGTGTGGCTTTCCTACTTCTTTAACATATTAGATGATGACACACTTAGTTGCATGCATATTTTTGTATTAGGGCATTGTCCCTTTCACTTCTAACATTTTACTGATATATTGTAGAGTGTGTGGCTCATGGGGATGTGTTTTAAGACATTCTGTAGCTTCATTTTCTGAAAAATGTGTTGGGAATCGGAGCGTTTAGGCTCAAAACAACCCTCACTTTGTGTGATTCCACAAAAAAATAGCCAGAAGCACAGTTCATAACCAGCAGAAACTTACATGTGGTGACATAGGATTAGCTTTCATTCAACAGGATGGATCAGGATTGCAGAGTCACAACTTTAGGTTCAAAATATATTTATTGAAGTAAAAAGAAATCCATTCTAGATAGAAAATGTCTTGGAGTTGACTAGTTTATTAAGCTATCTTCTAAGGAAGGTAAAAGGGTAAAATATCAAATGTATACATGCAGCTACATTTTGTCTGGAGAATGGCAAAATGCATCCTCACTGGAAGGGAGACAAAGGCAGAAGAGAAGGGCCAAATGGAGAATGACCACATGGTCAATAAGCCAGGGTGATAAAAACACATTTAAAGAGGAAGTTATCTCATCTCTTGCAAAGATTATATTGCTACATCTTCAAAGTGGGGAAGAGATAGTGGCAAACAGAGAAGTGTAAAGACAGAGCCCCTTCTGGGATAAGCATGCATAGGAATGTGGGGAAGGAATCCCTCACTCCAATCCTATCTAGTCTAGCTACTCATTGAGGACTGGAGACTTGTGCAGTCAGGGATGAAATCCAACAAAGTCACATAACTATAGTTATGTCTCACAGCAACCCAATAACCAGAGTTGTCATTAATTGCTTTTCTGACAGCTTTGACTTAGGACCCTATGAATGAGAGACATTCAAGGTACCCTGTTATCAATAGCACTTTTAACATCTTAAACTGGAAAGCTGCTGGCCATCACCAGGCACTTTTGCTGACCTGGGAAAAGGAGTAAGTTCCCTTTCCTTTCCCTCGTGTCACAGCTGTAGTGACAAATGATAGTCCAGGTAAGGATGACCATCCAATGGACCTGACCCAGATTTAGCACAACTGGGAGATCTGGACTCAATTCCTGTTGCTACCACTGTTCAGGATTGGAGCATGTAAATAACCCCAATGAATCCTGGGCCAGCACGAAACCACAATACTCCAGTCTGGCTCTGGACTTAAATTACAGCGTAGTTGAACCCTAAGACGGTTTTTTGAAACTTCAAAGTCTGTACTGGAACTCGCTTTGTGTCAGATGAGAGAAAACTCTGGAGAGTACTTGAAGATAATATCGCTCAATCTCTCTATCTCAAACACTATATCCACCAATTGTTTTTGAAAGTTTAAAGTCTACTTGAGAGTGTGTAAAGTTGGCTGTTTAATTAAATGCTCTATCATTTGGTTGTTAGCGCCAGCTGTCTGTTACTTTGTCACAGCTGCCATTCTTCAATCAACCCATACATCTTATTTTGCAGCTGTCAAATAGATTTCCAACTCTTGTACACATCCACCACTAAGTAGTGTGTGAGTGTAATATGAAATGCACCCAGTATCCACTCTTAGTGTTTCAAACTTTGTGCAATTTGTCAATCACTTCAGTCTGGAGAGTGAAATCATGTTCATGATTTGGGGAATTAAATAAGAATCCCTATAATGGGCATTACAAGGAATATAATAAAAGGCACACTAAGAAAGTACCAAACAAAAAGCTTTTTACTGGGCTAGAAGCTAGACCATCTTTAATTAAGGAGCTGCCAACCATCTTTTCTTGCGGGGTTGTGTAGTACTATACAGCACTGTTTCTTAAACTGTGGGTCCTGATCCCAACTGGTGTCCCCTTATCTCAAAGATTTGGCTACAGTTAAAGGTTTCTGAGTGCTACCATTTACACAAATTGGTTAACAACACATGCAGTATTTACAGTGGATTCTGCAGAAAAGGCTTCATATATATTGCACAAAAAGGGAAATCTGCTATTTTAGCAAGCCTTGCAAATGCTGGTTTACTGTATCAGTAGTCAGGGCCGTAGCCAGGATTTTGTTTCGGAGGGGGCTGAGTTTGGTTTGGGGGGGGGGGGGGGGCTGAGACTGGGTGGAAGAGGGTCTACCTTAGCAAATCTTTTGTATTGTTATCCCAATAACCCCATGAATGTGGGATATAATGAGCATGGTGATCAGATCATAATATGAATAAACATAACAGTTTAAATAATGTACCAGTAAGGCCTTTTCGCGGACCACCCTGAGAATTCGGGGGGGGGGCTGAAGCCCCCTTAGCCCCCCCCCCCCCCGGCTACATGCCTGTCAGTAGTGTTTGGTTTTTATACATATTTATATACCTATGTAGCTGGGCTCACATAAAAATTTCTCAGATGGAAAGGGTTCGTAAGTGGAAAAAGTTTAAGAAGCCCTGCTCTACAGTACTTATGACTTGATCCTAAAGGACTAGAAATGCTGCTGAAGTTCTCCTGAACCAAGTTCAGAAATGGACTTCTGTACAAAGCTCCATAATCTCCTACATTTTGGTATTTGATGAAATCAACAGAAATTCTGGAAATCCCACCCCCAATCTTCTATATTGTGCTTCTCAATTCCCCAGCACCACCCCTAACAATGGTACTCCCTTTTAGCATAATTCCCTTCTATTCAGTAGCTGAATATTCTAATCTTTTCTATTCAATAGTATGGAACCTCTGGTGGCGCAATGGGTTAGACCCATGCGCCGGTAGACTGAAGACTCACAAGCCTGAGGTTCGAATCCGGGGAGAGCACGGATGAGCTACCTCTGTCAGCTCCAGCTTCCCTTGCCGGGACATGAGAGGAGCTTCCTACAAGGATTGTAAAACATCAAAACACCCGGGTGTACCCTGGGCAACGTCCTTGCTGACAGCCAATTCTCTCACACCAGAAGTACCTTGCAGTTTCTCAAGTCGCTCCTGATGTGAAAAAAAAGAGTAGCTGATGAAGTAGCAGCAAAGGCATATGGGTCTCCACACCTCTTTCCCTTTCTATTGTGATTGCTAACAGTGTGAAAGGCCATAATATGCCATGGTATACATAGCTCTTCTAAAAGTTCCAGGTGGCTTCTTTCCAAACATGAAATGACCTCCTTACAGGAAAACATCTCCAGTACCTGCTTTAAATGACATTCTAGTAGCCAGTGAAAAGCTTTATTTTTTTCCTACGTTTTTATTCTGGACAAGTTCAGGATAGTTAATGACTAGTGAAGCTGATAGGTTTGTGTATCATCCAATTTGAGAATTTAAATATCACTTCCTTTTCAGAACTGTATGGATTCTCCTCTCCAAAGCAGGACATTCATTTGTTGTTACCAGTACCAAGATGGCTGAGTTATCTTGGGAGTTCTGGTGCAAAAAGTAACCCTTTCTAGCTTTCTAATCATCTGCAATAATGACGGGTTGCCTGAGAGCACTCTTGCCCACCATTCCTTGCTTTTACTCACTCAGAAACTTACTCACTAATCATTTCCTTCAACCTCCAAAGACTTGCTCTCTTCCAAAACACAGCTAACTATCACCATAATAACTCCCCAACCCTTTCTAATTTCTTACAATTGGCCATGCTGAGGCTGATGGGAGTTGAGGTCTAAACATCTGGAGACCCAAAGATTGTCCCTACTGATTTCAGTAAAATGAGTCTTGAATGCTGCAGTTGTTTCCCCTTAAGGAAGGCTCTTAATTAGGAGCAGGAACAATTTTCATGCAGTACTTTTTATTTATTTTCATATATAGTATGGGCTAGGTATTTCTTTTGCATGGTTTGTTCTGCTTGATATGGCCTTGCGGCTAATGCAATAAACTATACTACTACTACTACATGGGCTATGTAAAATTTTGTTTAATCACTTAGTTCATTTGATGTTTTTTAAGTGCCCTGCAGCACAATTCTATTCCTGTGTACTTTAAAGGAATCCCCTCCTTATTCAGTATTGCAGCCTGCATGCACTTACTTGAGAGTGAGCCTCACTCAAAATAACGTTAAGCAAGCAGAGAATTATACTGTTAGTTTTTCCTATTCATAGAAATTTTGGCTATTTTACATTAGCATATGGCTAAAAACCACTGATGGGTCTGTATTAAGAAACATTGGCTTAACCAAAGCCTAGATCTTCCTCCAAGGTGTGCTGTGTGCCTTCAAATCATTTTTGACATCTGCTCTAGCTTTCCTCTGAGGCTGAGAGGATGTGACTTGTCCAAGGTGCATCTCCATGGCTAAGTGGAGATTCAAACTCAGGTCTCTGGAGTCCCAGTCCAACACTAAAGCCTGTACCACATTGGCTCTCTTATTGATGAATTGCAGCTATATATTGTATTGTGTTTGGGGAATTTTATATTGAAATAATAATAATAATAATGTTATTTCTTACCTGCCTCTCCTCATGGCAAGCTACAGCCTATATTAAATGTATTTCTATAAAAGATACATATTAAAACATATTTCTTTAAAATACCTATTAAAATACATAGAACAGAGATTAAAACACAGGACATGGTGTTTAAAATTTGTGGTTAAAACTAGCTGGGTAGGCCTGCTTTATTGAAAGGCTTATCAAAATTGTAAATAAAGAAAAAAATCCACAAATGTTAAAAGAAGCAGTCTTGTCTGATACAGTAAGTGCTTTAAAAAGAAATATTTATTCTGCATTTGGCTTTCCGGTCTCCCCAAAATCTGGGGAGAGATCTTTGATGTGGATCTTTCAACATTGAGATTTACACTGAACAATAGGGGAGAAAGAAGGCAATGTTTCTTTAGTTTGTTTTTCTTTCAGTAGTCAAGAATTGAGGGGCAGCAGGCAGGGTTTATTTATACTGTAAATAAAAAAATCCTATCTTAAATATGAAATATTTTGCAGTTCAGATTTAGTATCCAACCTCTGCTAGCCTCTCGCAGAAGTAAGGATTAAGAACAAACAGCTACTTATATTGTATACGCCTGACACTGGCAGATGACAGGAGTGCTGGACCAGTTCCAGGGGAGAAGTGACCCAGTGAGCTGTTCAGTTTTGCTTTACATGAGCAGGAGCAGCACAGGATATGGATGAACAGTTTTCTTAACTACCTTCAATGGAAACTTTTCCTACCCAGCATATAATCATTGTGACCACTTCAGCTGTCCTGACTTCCATCAGGAGAGAGCCGCCTGCCACACATAATTCTTTTGCAAGGGCAATTTCTCAAATTACACCCTTGGTCTGACTTGACTCTCACAATTTGACACCTCACGCATGTGTTTTCTCCGTTTCTTAAGGTTGAATGGTGTTAAGCTCCACTTGAAAGGCAGGGTAAGAAATGACCCGCTTTGAAGCGGAGTGTAATTTGCAATATTTTAAAATAGTGATTATAGAATAATAGAAAAGGGTAGAAGAAAAGAATATCTGCTCAGTCTGCATCATCGGAAGTACACTGAGTTTTTATTTAGTGGGACTGGAAAAATGTAGGAGGTGAATAAATATTCAGTCTTGGGCTGTAATGGATTCATAATTGTCCACCCACTCCTTGCCCCTGCCATTTCCAATGGAGGCATTCTTCTGCGCATCTCTATCCATCACTATTGCTATAATTAAAGGTAAAGCCGGTCTGATCCAGAAATCTAGTGTATATCCAGATAAACACCAAAGCTGCAAATTGACGCATACATCAGCAAAGATGACTAGTTCCTATTTTTTTGGGTATTATATAGGGGAAAAAACTGCCAGTCTGTAATTTGGAATGATGAAAGTAGAAAGTGTTGAGTACCACATTCCTCTGTGTACCACATTTCTGCTCCTTATTGCCCCTGGACAACACTTACATGTAATGCATTTGTAGGCAAGTTATACTTTGGCTCCAATTTGGGAGTGTTTTTGAATGGCCAATATTCCACTGTTATTATTGGGCAAGTGCAAAAAAAAAGCATGTGAATGAGGTTCTGTTGTCTAAAATTCGGGTGCTGAATCATCCCATAATACAGTTAAGAGTGTGGCTGTGTTTCATTGGTGCTTCTAGTCATTGAATTTCAAGGCTGCATGTTCCTTTATTTCTAACAATGGCGGTGCTGTGTATATGCTGCCAAGAAACTGGGTAATAATGAAAGGGAATGAACAGACTGAGTCACTGAGCTGGATTGAAAACAGCAATCCACATTTGTATGCACATCAGGTAATAAAGTTTTTTGTAGAAAAGCCAGTGGCAGGCTATAATTTTGAGAAAAAAACTTTTCCTACCTCTGCATTATCCATGTGACCAGACTGTGTCAGAGGATAACTTAGTAATCCTGTTTTGTGACTTAATATGTCATATCTATTTTGATTCTGGTGCAAAAAGATAGAATTCTGATATTCTGGTACCATCATAGATATAGATAACAGGGAATCAAGACCTAAAAGGAAGTGTGTGTTTAAAATATGAAGTTTTTTCTTCTCTAATATGCTATATCTATATATATAAAACTCGAGTGGTCGTGGGTTGACGACTATGCACGGCCACACCATAACCCCCACAACCACAAAACCCACAACACACTATTCGCCAGGCCATGAGGTACCAACTAGGCACAAACCCCCACCAAAAACATTACACAGACCCCTAAATGCGACCCCCCAAAATAGCCCATTCAAACCTATGGCAGGAGGCTCTGGCGCCGGCCGCGGCTTCTCCCGATCCCCAGCCCGGCACATTCACCTGCTCTCCACTGGGAGAGCGGAACCTCCTCCCCGCCAGAATGCCCTCCGGAGGTTAGGGGACGACCTGGAAGCGGCGGAGAACAGGGCCAGAAGCCCAAGGAGCCCCATCCGAACGGCCCCGTAACACCGCAACCAGCATCCTTCGCCGCCTCCACGCCGCTTCTCGCTCTCCTCCGCCCCCTCTCTTACGCAGCCCAAGGAGGAGGCCACAGAGAGAGGGGTTGCCCGGTTCCCCATCACCCTCCGGCAGAGGCCTCTCCGCCGCCGCCCACCGCCTCCCTTCCACTGCCCGGTAACGAGGCCGGGGGAGCCGCCCGTCACTGCCTGAGGAGAGGGCTGCGGGGGAAGGTGATCGAACTGCCCTTCGCCCTCCTCTTCGCCCTCCTCCGGTAACGAGGCCGAGGGGGCACTGTGCCCACCTCCTCCGCCGCTTCCTCGGTCTCCCCACCTCCCAGCCGCTCCTGGGAGGGGGGCCGGGAGGGGGCACTTCACTAAGAGCATGGCGGCGCCGTGCTCGCCTCTTGCGATGGAGGGCGCGGAGGCGGCCAAAGAGGCGAGCACGGCGCTGCCTTGCTCTTAGCGATGTGCCTCCTCCCGGCCCCCCTCCCGGGAGTGGCTGGGAGGTTGCAAGGGCGAGGAGGCGGCGGAAGAGGCGGCCACAGCGCCGCCGTGCTCTTAGTGAAGTGCCCCCTCCAGGCCCCCCTCCCGGGAGCGGCAGGGAGGTGGCACATCACGACGAGCACGGCGGCGAATAGGAAGGCAGAGGGTGAGAATTAAAGTAACAGTAGGTCTACAGGACGGCCGCGTTGCCGCCTGGGCGTTGTAGTCTCTTGGCATGGACACTCTATAGAGAGTAGTGGCATTGTGCACTTCAGGAACTACAACACCCAGAATGCTCCGCGGCTTACATTCCAGGGCTTGCCTAGCCTGGAGCTCGGCCATGGCTTGGAGGGGCTGCTGCCAGCTGGGGCTTCGCTGGAGGAGGCATGGCTGGAGAGAGGCAGGCGGGCGAAGAGGGATCGCCTCCTGCATTGACCGTAAGGAGATGGGGATCATGCAAGGCTCCTTGGTTGCCTGCATTAAAGGGCAAGCAGGCAGAAATCCAACAGGTTGTGCTTGCCTACTCAAGGGCAATACCCTGCTGTAAGGATGAGCATTGTGGAAGGCTCCTTGGCTTGGTTATATCAACAACATAGGGCACAGCAACGCGTGCCGGGTTCAGCTAGTAAATCTATATATCTGTTCACAGAGCTTTGTTCACAAAACCAAGCTTCATTTGCTATGTAATGATAGAAAATAAAAGCCACTATAAAACTTAGCACCCAATCTGTCATTTATTTCTGTAGCTTCTGGGACAGCATCAGTAGGTTTAATTGCTTGCTCTGCAAAGCACCATATGAACCAGTTATAACCAGATTTGATGTATAGATGTACAGTTACTTATATCCCAAACATTTTAATCGAAGTCTGGGAAATGTTCACATTTGCATGTGGTAATTTGGGTCCATTTTGCATGGAGTTTTGAGTACAAATTATCACCAAAGTGTATGAAAGAATGTCCTTAATATGCATCCTGTGGTTTGTGTCATAACCTTTTGGGCCTCAGGCTCATTCCAGGATCTTGTATGTAATCACCTGTACACTGAAATTTTCAGCCGGGCTGTAGCACAGAGGGCCAGGCTGTAGCACAGCTGGTAAATCACCAGCAGCAATAGACCATTGCCAACTAAGGGGTTACCAGTTCGAAGCCCAGGTTGGAGTGAGCATCCAACTATCAGCTCAGCTCACTGTTTACCTAAGCAGTTCAAAAACAACTTGAGAGAAATTAGGTACAGCTTAAAGTGGGGGAGGTATTTTACGGCACCCCCAGCGACCAAAAGCAAGGAGGATGTCTGTGATGGCTCTGTTGTTTGTCTCTAAAAACATGACAGTAAATAAAGAGCAACACTCAGAAAACAGGGGAATTTCAGACAAGAATCAATCAGGGACACCTAACACCTCCCAACAAAGGATCCCCCCAGGCAGCAACTACCAAGACTTTGAAGCTGCAAGGCCATTAAATGCTAATCAAGGTGGACAGTTACAACATTCATACTTGCCTCAAACAGGCAAGAGTTCTTTCTCTCACCCTGGACATTCCACAGATATATAAAACTCTCTTGCCTAGTTTCCAATAGACCTCACAACCTTTGAGGATGCCTGCCACAGATGAGGCCGAAATGTCAGGAGAGAATGCTTCTGGAACATAGCCATGCAGCCTGGAAAACTCACAGCAACTCAGTGATTCTGTCCATGAAAGCCTTCGACAACACATTGTTACTGTATCTTCCTCCAATTTTCATACCTCCTTCCTCTAAATCTAGTGTTGCTTCATATGATATACTCAGTGTGCAAATTAGATAAGACAATAAAATGCAGCCTTGCCTGATCCCCTTGCCAATTAGAAACCATTTGGTTTCTTCATATTCTGTCTTGATTGTAGCCTCTTATCCGGAGTACGGGTTAAGAAAATCAAATGTTGTGCCACACCCATTTCTTTAAGTATAATCCATTGTTTTTCATGATATATAGGGAGGAAAACATATCCTGCATGGTAGGAGGGAGTCAAGAGAGAGAGAGAGATTGGTGGTATTGATCAATATGCCTTTAAACTGTTGATGACCATCTAGCGAAAAGCTTTTACTGAATTTTTGTTTTCCATGGGGAATTTAATGAAGAATGATTGTGGGAATGCCTTTCTCCTATGTGCTTTGAATACAAATCATGCTAATGCATAGTTTGTCTTGTATGACAGACAGGCCTGCATTAAGGAGTGCTTAGTGAGCATTGCTGATATGGGAATATCTCCTCCATTGTAGCTTGCTACAGAGATTCTCGATCTGATTGCTAATATTATGGGTAAGACTCTTAGGAAGTACTCCCATAGTTCATTTGATAAAAGGAAGAATGCAGGTTTTTGAAGTCTCAGCAGATATTTGATGTCAATGGGTTGCTTAGAGGTCTGGAAGATGGCATCTACTCCATTGCTGTATACCCCTTAAGTATTTATACTTCAATAAAATGTAAATAGCATACATTTGAAAGTAGAATAGGTTTGTGCTAGAAACAGAATATTGAGTTTACATTTTTCTCTGTGTGCATGTGTTTGTGGGAAAGAGAAATATACCTTTTAATATTGTTACTCCTGGAAAAACACACCCTTTTACCCCACACCCAAGAAAAAGTGAGAAAGAAGGAAGGAAGGAAGAGGAGGGATAAAATATCAAATGCAAGTACTCAAGCAGAAGGTCACAAGCTTGAAATGGATATCTGTGGCACATGAAGTTGGCTTTGCGGACACTGAATGCTCTAAACTTAACACTGAATAGCACTTGAGTGAATGATACACATGTTTATTGTAAATTAACTAAGATGCTTTAATTCATGCAGGATCTGAAGCGGATCATTTTTGATACATTATAAAGCAGGTTTTAATCCTAAGCAAGCTAATGTCAAAGTTGCCATGTATCATATGAGTCTAATACATGGTGGATTGGGTTTAGTAAATAGTAGGCATGGTTAGGTTCAGTTGGAATCTTCATAATTCAGAATAAATTCAAAAATATTTCCTTTTTGAAGCAATTTTGATGTTTTTAAGGAAACCGGAAGTCCCTTTGCCCTTCCGAAGCTTTTTCCATCATTTATCTTACGAATCAGTAAGTGAGTCGGAAATGATTCAGCTTTTCCCCTGCTTCTGTTTCCTGGCCTTGGTCCAAGCCAGAGAAGCCTTCTAAACCAGTGTGGATGGATTCCCTTTCTTTCTTTTCCCTCCCGCATCAGCAAGTGAAGCAGTTTTAACTAGTGTGGATGGATTCCTTTTCCTCCCCCCTCCCATGTCAGTCTTAGGCGAGAGAAGCAGATTTAACCAGTGTGGATGGGATGGATCCGCATCAGTTTAAACCAGTGTGGTTGGATTCCCTTCCTTTCCTTTCCCTCCCCTTCTTGAGTAAAACAACTATTTTCAAAGTAAATACCACCGAATGAAACAGGAAATAACACTTTGAAACAATTAACGAAGAATTTGGAAGTCTCACAAGTTTTGAAAAGTTTTGAACTATTTTTTCTGTGAAAATCGGAATTGACTTTAGATCCAAACCACCAGCACCCCCTATATCCAAAACGAGTTTTGAACCATTTTGTTTTGATCAAACAAGCATAGTAAATAGCTAAGGTTGCACTCCCAAATACACTTACTGGGAAGATACTTTGATCTTCGTAGTATTTATACTAAGTACAATTGTGCTCCGTTATAAGCACAATGGCATGCCCTTGTATTCAGAAGATCTAATTGACTTCAAATGTTCTCTGCCTTGAAACTCTCTGTGTTGAAGTGTGGTGACGCTCCTTCTTTGGAGGCTTTTAAGCAGGGACTGAGGACCCTTCCAGACAGGCCCCAAAATGTGGGGCCTGTCATGCTTTTAGTGGAGGCGTCCTAATGATGCCTTTGGTGAAAGCAAATTAATAGGTAAGATGTGGGCCTTACCAGGTGTTGGCCATATGTGGATTGGGCCTGGAGACCTCAGTATGCAATCTCCATCCCAATATAAACATCCATATCAGTTTTCCAGACTCCAGGAGCCTGGAAAACTTAGGGGGTACCAATTCCTCCTCCAAATCCCCAAAAGAAGCTCGTAAAATTTAAAACAACTTTCTCAGCTTCCATAACGGTAGTCCTGGAGTCCTTCTGGCATGTGCCAGGATACCGGGGTGGTGGTGGGGGGTGGGGAGTGGGGGAGCAATTTCCCCATTATTATTGGGGGCGGCTTCTGGGTGTTTGGGTGCCATCCCGGTAGTTACCAGAATGGCATCTAGACACCCTGCCCAGGTTTTTATGGGGACAAAAACTCATGCCAAAGCAGGTTTTTAAGGGTGTTACCCCTGTCTGGAAGCACCCTTAATGGCAATATGTTGGGTGTACTTTGATTGTGTGTTTCCTGCATTGTAAGGGATTGGCTTAATGGCCTACGTGGTCTCTTCTAACTCTTATTTCCAAGTAGGACTGTACAGAAAATAAGCTGAAATAAAAATAAAAAATGGCAAATAAAATTAGACATGTCTAATCAACACCCGTTATTTCAGTGGGACTTAGTCAGGATGGATGAGGCCCTGGATGGATACATTCATTTAGATTATGAACTGGAATACTTTGGACATGTATTCCAGTATTTTGTGTTTCCTTCTCTTTTCCTCTAGAGTAAAGCTTCTCAAATGATGCTCCTCCAGATGTTTTGGTCTTCGGCTCCCAATATTCCTAACAGGATTTCTGGAAGCTGAAGTCCAAAACACTTGGAGGAGCACAGTTTGAGAAACAAGATTCCACTTAAACAATTGAAGAAACTGTTGTTATGTACCTTCAAGTCAACTCCAGATTATGGCAACTCTGTGACAGAATTTTCTTGGCAGGATTTGTTCTGAGAAGGTTTACTCTTCTAGGGGCCCTTCTACACTTACCTAAAGCCTAGTAGAAAGTGAGATTTGGCTACACTCCCCCATGCACCCTTTTTGAGTGGCAGAGGGGCATGCACTGCCAGCAGACCCCTCTTGCAAGGTTTTTGGAGGGTTGTAATGGTGGACTGGAAAGGATTTGGTGGGTCCCCTCCTGCTCCTTTGGACTCCAGGAGCCCAAAGAACTGGGATGGCTGTGGAGATTGACCGGACTGCAGAAACAGTCCCGTAAGTCAATCCCCACAGGGCCCACTCTTGGAAAGATCCAGACCTTAGCTTAAGTTCCAGATCTTTCTAGGTGTGTAATTAATGTGGCGTAAGCTTGGAAAACTCAGTTTTCTCCACATTAATTCACTTTTACCTGAAGCGTCCTTAGGATACTTCAGGTAAAAGTGAGATACATCCTGCATTTTGGGCCTGTCTAGAAGGGACCCAAGACTTCTCTAAGACTCATAGAAAGGTATTTGCCCACGGTCACTCAGTAGGTTTCCATGACTGAATGGGGATTCAAGTCCTGATTTCCTGGAGTTCCAGCCCAGTGCTCTAACCACTAATGAAATGGTGTTATCATCTGGTTAGTACTTGGATGCAATACCAACTAAAGAAACTTAGGGACAGTGCCTTCAATTTAGCAGTAGAAAAAAGTGGGATATGAGGGAAAATCCTTTTCTGAACCTTGTCACTTCATAGAACTTCAAAGAAGAAATGCTATCATTCCTATTGACTTTTCTTCTAGAAATTTTGATCTGGAAACTTTCATTGCTTTCTACTCTAAATCAGGGAGCAGTTAAACTGTTCCCTTTGTCCCCTTGTAGCAAAAGGCAAGTGCTGTGATAATCTTATATAAGATCAGTTTTGCCAGGAATGCTGAAGCTATTATTAGTTTGCCCTCTGTTTGCCATACGGAGAGAAATGAACAAAAGATTTCAAGTGTATTTTTGCATGCTCTCTGTGTGCATATACAGAACCAGTAACAATTGCAGTGTGACCCACATTTTCCTCCTTTTAAAAGAGTGCATTGCAAAATGATGCAACAGCAATTAAGACCAGGTACAGTTAACACACATTTTTTGTGATTATCAAATGGGGTGTATGGGCATTTATCTTTTGAAGGTTAAAAAAACCAGTGTGAGGGTGCATCCACACAGCATGGAAAATGGGCGATCTCCCGCGTTTGTACCTGAGGTGTCCAAACAAAACCTTAGCTAAACGTAAATTAATTCAAGACAAAGCATAAAAACCCTGCTGTGTCCCAAATTAATTTGACACCAGGTAAGAACCGGGTCTTCTTGTGGGCCCTGTGTGGATTGGACCCAGGGAATCTTGTTGTGCAACTTCTGCGCCCAATCCACATAGCTGTCTCAGGATTTCCAGACTCCTGGAGCCTGGAAAACCCAAGACAGCCCCGACCCCCTCCCACCCCCCCAAAGGGCAAAAAAGTAAAAAGTACTTACTTGGCCACAAATAAAGTGCTGTTGGCCCTCTCCTGGCATGTAGAAATGATGCACCAGAAGAAGGGGGGGAGGAGGAAAGTCACTCCTCACTCTCCCTTCTCTTGGAATGTCATTTCTACCTGCTGTGAGAGGGCTAGCAGCCCTTTATTTCCGGCCAGGTAATTAATTTTTACTTTTTTGCATTTTTGGGAGGGGGGCCTCTTTTGTGTTTGGGTGCCCTGCTGGAAGTGTGGGTTTTGGGGGCGTGTGGTCTTTAACCCACACCTAATCTGGTTTCTTAAACCTGATTAGACACGGGTAAAGGACTGTGTGGAACCGGCCTGAGTCACACTCACTGATTTCCCCTCCCTACAACCCAAACACACTTTTGTTTTTTGGTGTGAAATTAATGCTAGCACACCATTATAAGTCACTTTTCTAAGACTTCTGAAGGTTCCATTCATTTGGAAAGGATCAGAGGGCAATGTACAAGCTCCCTGTTATTCCATCTAGTCATTTCTTTTAAAAATTTATTGGCTGTCTTCAGTATTAATATTTCCAGGTCATTTAATACATTCAAATACAATGCATATAGAGGACATTAAAATCAGAAGAGTAGTGGAGAAAATCCATATAAAATGGAGGTCTGATTGAATGCCATATGCATATACCATATGCACATTTTCCACAAAATTCTCATGCTGAATTTCAGGGAGCGGACAAATTTAAAGAATATTTGTTTGGGTGCAGGCCTAAGTAAACCACAAACTTAGAAGTGAAAGAGCTTTGATGTCACCCTGAGAAGTGACTCAGGAGTTGTCAGCAGCCAGATAATTTGAACAAAAAGTCTTATGGAGCAGGACAAGGTCATGGCACAGTATTTTTCCAATAGTGCATTCCAAGCCCAATTTTAAAAGGAAGACCATTGAGCTGTTGTAAGCAACCAATATATCAACATTGCTACTTTTCCCTCTCACCTTTTTTGTGGCAGCGGGGGTTGGGGGGGATCTCCTAAACCATTGACTACCTTGACTTTACAGTGAGACCATCCACAAATCTGAAACCTGTTATATATTTTCCATTCTGCTCTGTTGTTGTTGTTTGCCCACAAGTCACTGCTGACTTTAGAGGAGGTTTGCCACTGCTTTATTTAAAGCTAAGTTTGGTTTGCTTGAGGTCATCTAGTGAATTTTCATGGCTGAGTGAGAATTTGAACTCTGATCTGCCAAACTGCTCAGACTGCTTTGCCATATTGACTCTTTCTACCAATTTGCAGGAAGCATTTTCATTCTCCCTCTTCACTAGTAGAATGTAGGATACAAACCATACTTCATTTCCAAGTGATACAAAAAATCTAATGAATAATGATCTCTTGTTTTTGGTAATATTCATAGTTTGGAGAAAGTTCAAGAATTAGGCAGGGATTTCTCTCTCTGCCAGAAACTGAGGCATAAGATGTCACTCCGTATAGATCATTGGTGGTCCATGGCCAACTTCTGAGATGTTGGTTGCTGGCACCTTGTAAAATTCCAATAAATAAACAAACTGTTATAACCAATGGGCTAAAATGGGCCTATTGTAGTTTGGTGAGACACCAGCATACTTTACCAGAGAAGGCTAAGGCTCAAAGCCTTGTAAAACTACAACTCACATGCATCCATAACACTGAGTCATGGCAGTTAAGGTGTTGCCAAAGGTGGTGGTAATAATAATAATAATAATAAGAAGAAGAATGAGAAGAAGAAGATTTTTTTTGTGTCAGAGTGACTTGAGAAACTGCAGGTAACTTCTGGTGTGAGAGAATTGGCTGTCTGCAAGGACATTGCCCAGGGGACACCTGATGTTTTACCATCCTTGTGGAAGGCTTCTCTCATGTCCCCACATGGAGAGCTGGAACTGAAAGAGGGAGCTCAACCTTCTCTCCCTGGATTTGGTCAGCAGTCCTGCCGGCACAATGGTTTAGCCCATTGCGCCACCAGGGATTCCATAATAGCTAGTAGCTAGCTATTAGTGGCTACAAATATATATCTAAAAATCATTGGATGACCAGATCTATCTATCTATCTAAAACTATCTATCTATCTTCTGAAAACTAACATGCTTATAATTGTAAATGTGGCCTCCAAGTGTGGCAAGTTTCATCCTGACTGTTGAAAATAGACTAACTTTTCAAGGCATTGAGGCCTTAAGAGAGTGTGACTCACCCAAGGTGCTTAAATTGGAAAAAAATCTATGGATCACCAGAACTTTGCAGAAATTAGGCCCTGTTTATGTTGTCCCATCATGCAGAAATTCAAAAGGCTATCCCTTTAAGTTCTTTTTTAAAAATTGTTAATTTTTTAAAGAATTTCCTAAACATAAGTGGATAATCAAAATGTTCTGAAACTTGGCAGACGAACAGCCATAAAAATGGCCTTAAAGTGTGGCAAGTTTCACATGATAGCCATAAAAATGATGAAGAAACGAGCCTCGAGATTTTTCCCATTGGAGCCAATGGACCGAATCTTACCAAAACAATATTGAAACTTTGGATTTCAAATTACGAGTCATAATGGCTCCCTCTGAATCACCCCAAAATGAAACAGGAGTGGGTGGTGATCCAAAATTCGAAATGAAACTGAAACAGATTTCTCTACAAAGTACAAGAATCGCCTTTACCGTATCACTTTCAGTTCCCCTAACTCTTTCATATTTTTCCAGATTCATGTAGGTGTATAATGTTTGTTATCAATACCACATGCCAAAAAAGCTATTCTTTAATGTATTTTAAACATCGTATAAATCAGGGCTGTCCAACTTCTACCGGACCGGGGGCCTGACTTCCGGTCACTGATCACCTGGGGGGCCTTAGGGTCTGCCTCCGCCCCAGCTCCACCCCCTCTCCTGGCTCCGCCCCCTCCCTCCCCTGGCTCTGCCCCCTCCCCACCCCCTTCCCCCAGCTCCGCCCCAAAAGGAGGAGGCAGCTGCGCAGGCTGCCTCCTTTTGTAGTATTAACATAACTCAAAAACCACTGGACACATTGCTGCCAAATTTGGCCACAAAACATACTAATACTAACCCAAGGAGGGACCATCAGTCAAAAAATTGCTTTTCTCATTTGGGAGTTGTAGTTGCTGGGATTTATAGTTACCACACAAAGAGCATCCTGAACTCCACCAATTATGGAATGGAATCAAACTTCCCACACAAAGTTAACCATAACCAAGAGAAAATACTACAAGAGTTTGATGGGTATTGAGTTTTGGAGTTGTAGTTCACCCATATCCAGAGAGCACTGTGGACTCAAACAATGTTGGCTCAGGACCAAACTTGGCATGAATACTCAATATGCCCAAATGTGAACACAGATGGAGTTTGGGGAAAATAGATCTTGACATTCTGGGATTTATAGTTAAAACACAATCGAAGATCATCCTGAACTCTTGCAACAATGGAATTGAACCAAACTCTCTGGCATATTGAATTCTCATTACCAACAGAAAGTACTGAAAGGGTTTGCTTGGGAATTGACCTTGAGTTTGGAAGTTATAGTTCACCTACACCCAGAGAGCACTGTGGACTCAAACAATGATGGATCTGGACAGGAGAAGGAAGGAAGGAGTGGAAGAGAAAGATGGAAGGGAATGGAGGGAGGAAAGGGAGGAGGGAAAGTGAGAAGGAAGAAAAGATAAAGGGTGGCAGGAAAGGAAGGTAAAAGAGGAGCAAGGAGGGAGAACAGTTGAAAGGAAGGACGAAAGGGAGGGTGGGTGGGTGGGTGGGTGGAAGGAAAGAAGGTGAAAGAGAGGGATGGAGGAAAGAAGGAAAGAGTGGAAGGAAAAGGGAGGGGTAGAAAGAGAGAGAGGGAAGCGGGGGGGGGGGAGAAGGCCGGGCGATGGAGGCGAGTGTGCTGAGGGCCTGAGCGCCTCTGAGTGCACGTAGCAGCAGGAGGAGGAAGCGAGCGAGAGGAGAGAGAGGGAAGGGGCAGGGAAGGAAGAAGGATGAAAGGGTGGAATGGAAGGAGGGAGGGAGAAGAAATGTTGCTCACCATAACGCTGAATGCTTCCTTGCAAGAACTCCTCCCTGGGAAGGGAGGGAGGGAGGGTGAGAAGGAGGAAGGAGCTCTGCCGAGCCACATGGAGCGCCCATGTGGCCGGGTCGCTCTTCCTGTTTGCTGCCAAGGGGGCGGGGCCCGAGAGACGTCACTCCCTCCCATTGGACCCCTCCCTCAGGAGAAGAGGAGGCGGCCAATAGAAAGCCAAGGGGGCGGGACCAAAAATAATAATAATAATAAATAATAATATTTTAATCAAAAAAAATATTTTAAAAATATTTTAAAAAATATATTATTTATTGCAGGAGGAGCCACAGCCAAGGGGCTGGGGGGCCGTGTACGGCCCCAGGGCTGTCTGTTGGACAGCCCTGGTATAAATCATAGCTGTGGAATTCTTCTTCTTTTATGCCACATGCTTCCATACAGCAGTCTTTAGAACAGTGTTTCCCAACCAGTGTGCCGTGGCACACTAGTGTGCCGTGAGCGATCATCAGGTGTGCCTTGGGAAATTGGAACCTCCAATACCCTTTCTTCCCCCTCCTGTCGAACACTTTCTTCTCCACTCAGCCTCCCTTCTTCCCAACCTCGCTCTGTTTGCTTTGCCTCGCTTTGCTCACGCTGCCGCTTCTGAGGGAGGAAGATGTGACCCGTGCAGGCGCTACTGTGCAGACTTGCCCCACGTCTTCCTCCCTCCCCACCACAGTGCGCTCTGGATATAGGTGAACTACAACACCAAAACTCAAGGTCAATGCCCACCAAACTCTTATAGTATTTTCTCTTGGTTATGGGAGTTCTGTGTGGGAAGTTGGATTCCATTCCATCATTGGTGGGGTTCAGAATGCTCTTTGATTGCAGGTGAACTATAACTCCCAGCTATTGAGCAAGACCTTTGTGTGCGTCTTTCTGCCATTCCAGCCAGGATATCTATGTTGTGTTCATCGAAACAGGCCCAGGTTTCACACTGAGTGTATAAATACATTTAAATACATATTAACTGTATCTATTACTGTGTTAGAGTGTCATTTTGTGTCATTTTGGTTGGTGGTGTGCCCCAGGATTTTGTAAATGTAAAAAATGTGCCGCGGCTCAAAAAAGGCTGAAAAACACTGCTTTAGAATAATGAATATTTAAAACAAATGTAATGGAAATTGTTTTAAAAATAGAACAGAAAAAAATGTAAGTATAAATAATAAAACAAAAATATGCTCATTCTGGAAAGCAGCAAGTTTTGGAATATGCTGAAATATTAGCGTTCAACATTGGTGAAGGCAATCTATCAATTAGCTCAAATTGTGTGTTTGCCAAAAGTCTCAATGCCACACTAAAACAAGGAGCCAGTAATGGGCTTCTAAAAACCCTTGGGAGTATAATTTTAAGAAATAATCTAGAGGACAAAAACCACAAAAATGACTAATCATTCCCATTAGTTGCACATTGTAGAAGGAAAATGGAGAATTAAAGAAAGAGATGAAATTAAAATGAAAATGAGTACTTATTTTAAAAGAGACAATATGCATTGTAAAATCTGTGTTATAGGCTCCACTTTTTAGAATTTATTTTGAAATTTAATATAGAAATTTTTACAAAGCCCAAATAGTGGGCCTGCCTAAAATCTCAATGCACAAGATTTTTATTCCAAGAGAGAAAATAATGCATAATCTAGGCATTATTAACACACTTCCACTCTGGGTTTTAGCTAAGTGTAGAAAAGCTCATAGTCCCACTCCTATTGTTCTTTTAGCCAGATCTCATTTGGAATACTGTATCTGTTCTGTGCGCCACATTTCAAGAAAGATTTGACAAGTTGGAAATGTGTCCAGAGAAGGGCGAGCAAATACGAGATGAACAGTTTGGACCTAAACCATTGACTACCTTGACTTTACAGTAAGACCATCCACAAATCTGAAACCTGTTATATATTTTCCATTCTGCTCTGTTGTTGTTGTTTGCCCACAAGTCACTGCTCACTTTAGAGGAGGTTTGCCACTGCTTTATTTAAAGCTAAGTTTGGTTTGCTTGAGGTCATCTAGTGAATTTTCATGGCTGAGTGAGAATTTGAACTCTGATCTGCCAAACTGCTCAGACTGCTTTTGCCATATTGACTCTTTCTACCAATTTGCAGGAAGCATTTTCATTCTCCCTCTTCACTAGTAGAATGTAGGATACAAACCATACTTCTTTTCCAAGTGATACAAAAATATCTAATGAATAATGATCTCTTGTTTTTGGTAATATTCATAGTTTGGAGAAAGTTCAAGAATTAGGCAGGGATTTCTCTCTCTGCCAAAAACTGAGGCATAAGATGTCACTCCGTATAGATCATTGGTGGTCCATGGCCAACTTCTGAGATGTTGGTTGCTGGCACCTTGTAAAATTCAATAAATAAACAAACTGTTATAACCAATGGCTAAAATGGGCCTATTGTAGTTTGGTGAGACACCAGCATACTTTTTACCAGAGAAGGCTAAGGCTCAAAGCCTTGTAAACTACAACTCACATGCATCCATAACACTGAGTCATGGCAGTTAAGGTGTTGCCAAAGGTGGTGGTAATAATAATAATAATAATAAGAATGAGAATGAGAAGAAGAAGATTTTTTTTGTGTGTCAGAGCGACTTGAGAAACTGCAGGTAACTTCTGGTGTGAGAGAATTGGCTGTCTGCAGGACATTGCCCAGGGACACCTGATGTTTTACCATCCTTAATGGAAGGCTTCTCTCATGTCCCCACATGGAGAGCTGGAACTGAAAGAGGGAGCTCAACCTTCTCTCCCTGGATTTGGTCAGCAGTCCTGCCGGCACAATGGTTTAGCCCATTGCGCCACCAGGGATTCCATAATAGCTAGTAGCTGGCTATTAGTGGCTACAAATATATATCTAAAAATCATTGGATGACCAGATCTATCTATCTATCTAAAACTATCTATCTTCTGAAAACTAACATGCTTATAATTGTAAATGTGGCCTCCAAGTGTGACAAGTTTCATCCTGACTGTTGAAAATAGACTAACTTTTCAAGGCATTGAGGCCTTAAGAGAGTGTGACTCACCCAAGGTGCTTAACTTGGAAAAAATCTATGGATCACCAGAACTTTGCAGAAATTAGGCCCTGTTTATGTTGTCCCATCATGCAGAAATTCAAAAGGCTATCCCTTTAAGTTCTTTTTTTAAAATTGTAAATTTTTTAAAGAATTTCCTAAAAATAAGTGGATAATCAAAATGTTCTGAAACTTGGCAGACTAACAGCCATAAAAATGGCCTTAAAGTGTGGCAAGTTTCACATGATAGCCATAAAAATGATGAAGAAACGAGCCTCGAGATTTTCCCCATTGGAGCCAATGGACCGAATCTTACCAAAACAATATTGAAACTTTGGATTTCAAATTACAGTCATAATGGCTCCTCTGAATCACCCCAAAATGAACGGGAGTGGGTGGTGATCCAAAATTCGAAATGAAACTGAAACAGATTTCTCTACAAAGTACAAGAATCGCCTTTACCGTATCACTTTCAGTTCCCTAACTCTTTCATATTTTTCCAGATTCATGTAGGTGTATAATGTTTGTTATCAATACCACATGCCAAAAAAGCTATTCTTTAATGTATTTTAAACATCGTATAAATCATAGCTGTGGAATTCTTCTTCTTTTATGCCACATGCTTCCATACAGCAGTCTTTAGAACAGTGTTTCCCAACCAGTGTGCCGTGGCACACTAGTGTGCCGTGAGCAATCATCAGGTGTGCCGTGGGAAATTGGAACCTCCAATACCCTTTCTTCCCCCTCCTGCTGAACACTTTCTTCTCCACTCGGCCTCCCTTCTTCCCAACCTCGCTCTGTTTGCTTTGCCTCGCTTTGCTCACTCTGCCGCTTCTGAGGGAGGAAGATGTGACCCGTGCAGGCGCTACTGTGCAGACTCGCCCCACGTCTTCCTCCCTCCCCACCACAGTGTGCTCTGGATATAGGTGAACTACAACACCAAAACTCAAGGTCAATGCCAACCAAACTCTTATAGTATTTTCTCTTGGTTACGGGAGTTCTGTGTGGGAAGTTTGGTTCCATTCCATCATTGGTGGAGTTCAGAATGCTCTTTGATTGCAGGTGAACTATAACTCCCAGCTATTGAGCAAGACCTTTGTGTGCGTCTTTCTGCCATTCCTGCCAGGATATCTATGTTGTGTTCATCAAAACAGGCCCAGGTTTCACACTGAGTGTATAAATACATTAAAATACATATTAACTGTATGTATTACTGTGTTAGAGTGTCATTTTGTGTCATTTTGTTTGGTGGTGTGCCCCAGGATTTTGTAAATGTAAAAAATGTGCCGTGGCTCAAAAAAGGCTGAAAAACACTGCTTTAGAATAATGAATATTTAAAACAAATGTAATGGAAATTGTTTTAAAAATAGAACAGAAAAAAATGTAAGTATAAATAATAAAACAAAAATATGCTCATTCTGGAAAGCAGCAAGTTTTGGAATATGCTGAAATATTAGCGTTCAACATTGGTGAAGGCAAATCTATCAATTAGCTCAAATTGTGTGTTTTGCCAAGAGTCTAATGCCACACTAAAAACAAGGAGCCAGTAATGGGCTTCTAAAAACCCCAGAAGTATAATTTAAGAAATAATCTAGGAGGACAAAAACCACAAAAATGACTAATCATTCCCATTAGTTGCACATTGTAGAAGGAAAATGGAGAATTAAAAGGAAAGAGATGAAATTAAAATGAAAAATGAGTACTTATTTTAAAAGAGACAATATACTGCAAAATCTGTGTTATAGGCTCCACTTTTTAGAATTTATTTTGAAATTTAATATAGAAATTCTTTACAAAGCCCAAATAGTGGGCCTGCCTAAAAATCTCAATGCAGTAAGATTTTTATTCCAAAGAGAGAAAATAATGCATAATCTAGGAATTATTAACACACTTCCACTTGGGTTTTAGCTAAGTGTAGAAAAGCTCATAGTCCCACTCTATTGTTCTTTAGCCAGATCTCATTTGGAATACTGTATCCTGTTCTGTGCACCACAATTCAAGAAAGATTTTGACAAGTTGGAATGTGTCCAGAGAAGGGCGAGCAAAATACGAGATGAACAGTTTGGAGTGGCTGAGTGACCTGAGTGTGTTTAACTTGCAGAAAGATAGGCTGAAATGGGATACGATAGCCATGTTTAAATATTTGAAAGGCTGTCACATTGGGGACGGGGGTAGACTTCTTTTCTGCTGCTCTGGAGACTTGGACATGGAGCAATGGATTCAAATGGCAGGAAAATAGATTCCACCTAAACATTAGGAAGAACTTTCTGATGGAAAGAGCTGTTCAACAGTGGAATATACTGCTTGGAAGCATGGTGATGTCTCCTTCTCTGGAGGTTTGTAAACAGAGGCTGGATGGCCATCTGTCAGGAGTGTTTTGATTGTTAATTCCTGCATGTTAATTCCTGCATTGGGGGGAGGAGGGGTGTGTTGGACTGGATGGCCCTGGTGTTCTCTTCCAACCCTATGAGTCTTCGATTTTTAAAATCATAGCATTATTACAATATGCCCTTTTTAAGGTAAAGGTTTCCTCTGACATTAAGTCTAGTTGTGCCCCACTAGGCGGTGGTGCTCATCTTCATTCTAAGCCGAAGAGCCGCTGTTGTCCATAGACACCTCCAAGGTCATGTGGCTGGCATGACTGCATGGAGCACCGTTACCTTCCCACATAAGCGGTACCTATTGATCTACTCACATTTGCATGTTTTCGAACTGCTAAGTTGGCAGAAGCTGGGCCTAACAGTGGGAGCTCATCCCACTTTGCGGATTCGAATCGCCAACCTTTTGGTCAGCAAGTTCAGCAGCTCAGAGGTTTAACAAACTACATCACCAGGGATCCTTTTTACCCAGAGCTAGAATTCCCATCCTCCAATTTCCCAGAAAAGTCCTCTTTTTCCATGCTAAAATTTTCTTTCCAGGTGGATTTTCAAAATGTTACAAGATCTAGAATGGAAGAGATGGGAAACTACATAGTAGACCTTTTGTGAGGAAGATGGGAGACAGGTCAGGTTAATCCAGAGTGAAATAATCAGCCTTAGCTGTTTGAGGGTTGTTGCTGGTTTGCAGCTTGGTTGGAGTTGTGTCTGCCATTATCATTACTGAAACCACACTCCTCCTGAAAAAAGGGCCTGTCAGGGAGAAAGATGGCAGAAAGGAGAAAGACCCCCTCTCACTATTCCTGGGATGGTGCCTGGGAGTAAGGACATTGTTTGTAGGACTCAGGCAACACAGAAACAATGGCTCCTTACAGTTGTCCAGAGCTTATAGGGTTTTAAAAGTCATAATCAGTGGCTTAAAGTTTTTTTTCACTTTCCAGTATATGGTAACCCTTTGTGAACTCTCTCATATAGTGTAAATATGTTGTAAAAGAGTGCTAGGGTGTTGACCTATGCCAGTGAAATGAAACGGTCTGTAACATTCCATGCAAACGTCAAAGTCATTTGAATTTCCTGACATGTTCTTCAATATTTTTCCTTCTAGCAACAGAGCATAGCACAGAATTAATTTAATACAAAGTGAGAACATCCATATCTTATTGCATTGGAACTTCTTTCAGACCTATCCAAGAGTCAACAACATCCGGAGGGCAGCGGTTTGCCCATATCTGATTTATGCTGCTTAATTCAAGATGTGTAACCAATATCAGTCTCTTGCAGCAAAGACTCTGATTCTGCAGATTATGACAGAATTTAGGTTAATTTAAACAGAGAATTCAGACCATATGCTATTAGCATACTGATAACTGAAACCATGAATATGGAACTGATGATAATTTGTATGCTGAGTGTTGGCACTGAGATAGCTATTGTAATGAAATGGTACTTTGTACTTATCTTTTAAGATGACCCCAAAGCAAAATGCTAATTGAAGCTACATATTCAGAGTGCCATCCTTAAAGTGGTCTGTCAGTCCAAATCCAAATGATATGGGTGGAAGCTTATACTATCAAAAAGCTGCTAAAATTTTGCCAAATTTGATAGAAAACTGTTATGGCTGTATTTAAGGTTGACAGAACACTCCGAAAGAATTCCAGCCATGGGCTGAGTGTAAGGTTTACAAACCTTTAATTTTTTTTAAAAAAAAACTAAACAACCCTCAAGATTACTAGATTTCATATTTATTTATTATTTATTTTATTTACAGTATTTCTATTCCACCATTCTCAGCCCCAAGGTGACTCAAGGCGGCTTCCAAAATGGCAGCAGTTTGATGCCATAACAATCTAAAAAAATACAATTTACAAACATTTTTTTTAAAAATCATAAAATCCATGCACAAAATCATTAAAACATATAATAGGTAATGTCTTCCTGTTAACCACATTTTCCAATAGCATTGTCTGAGCCGTCCCCTGTTTCAGTCCTACATAATTCCATGTTTATCTATTGCACTGCATTCTCGAAGGCTTCTTCGAAGAGCTAGGTTTTTACTTTTTTCCAGAAAGTCAGGAGGGAGGGGGCTGATCTAATATCCCTAGGGAGGGAGTTCCACAGCTGAGGGGCCACCACTGAGAAGGCCCTGTTGCCAAACATGCCTGCAAAGAAAGTGGGATCAAGAGCAGGGCCTCCCCAGATGATCTTAAGTTCCTAGATGGTTCATAAGGAGAGATACATTCAGACAGGTAAGCTGGGCCGGAACCATTTAGGACTTTATAGGCTAAAGCCAGCACTTTGAATTGTGCCTGGTAGCAAACTGGCAGATAGTGGAGCTAGTGCAACAGAGGAGTTGTGTACTCCCTGAGCACTGCACCCGTTAGCAACCATTTGAAGCTTCTGGACAGTCTTCAAAGGCAACTCCACGTAGAGCACATTGCAGTAGTCATTGAATTATCTTGTGAAATTGGGGAATACACACAAACCTGTACATGTTTGTCTGTAAATATATCTTTGACAATGTTAAATGCTGCCATATCGGATTGTACAACAATGGGGCAAATGTTTCTGGAGGCTGTCGTATCTGTTTCTGTAGTTCTTGAATTTCTGTACAAATGTGTACCGGTAAATTATATTTCTGCTTTCCCAGCATCAGCAGCAACATTGTATCCCAAACCTAAAGTGAATTCATCCTAATTCCAAGATATATTGGAACATAAACAATCCTTAACTCATTTCTTGTTTTTCTTTTTAAAGGAGTGTGGTGCACCACTGCATCACTGAAACTGGATTTTTCCACTATAACATTGCAAGTGTCAAAAGATTTTGTTTAAAAATGGTGTGTAGAAAATTTCCTCTTCAGACTATGTCTCAATTTTTAAAAAGTGTTGGAAGAGCCCTAGTGCGGACGCAATAAATCACTATAAACAAATCCCCAAAAGGATGAAAACAGAGGGTGTAGGTCTAATAACTGTCGAAACCCAAGGAATTACATCACAAGAAATCACATATCTTTAGACTAATCTAGAAGAGCTCTATGGATCTTAGAAGACATCCTGGGCATTTCCACTGGTTCAGAGTGTGGTGGCTTGGTTTAGCATAGCATGCTAGATGTTTGGTTGATATTCTTTAATCTCTTCATAACTGTTAAAAATTTAATGTAGATATGTTAGGATCAACATAGTAGTGAGAGACAAGGATTTCATTATCTGGAGATTTAATTAGGAAATAGTATTTTGCTCTGTCTACATAGACAAAAAAACATACCTCATATTGTTTGCTGTCTTGACACACATTTGCGATTATTCAGATCCCAAATAATTATGGCCCTTAAACAATTTGAAAAAAAATTGCCTTTCATCCCACATTCAGGCCAGAAATCGGAATGAGTTTCATTTTTTCCCCTTCATCTGGTGTCCCTAACAGGCAGCTTTGCATTGAAGGTGGTGGAAGAATTAGGAGTGTCCTGAACTGGCTGGTGGGAAGCAACTAGGGTCAGTCACCAATAGAATATCTATCTATCTATCTATCTATCATCTATCTTTCAATCTGGAATGAGCATGTAGATCAGTGCAGATCAGTATATTCATATATTAGTATTAGCACACCCCTGCATAATAGGATGACTAAATGCACTTAAGGTAGAAATTCATATATTCACATGTATGACGGAAGAAAAAAAACCCCCATACCATCTACTACCACAAATAATACATATGGAGGAGGGTTTTTGTTGTTGTTGGGATTTTTTGCAAATAAGCTTAAAGTGAGTTCACCCAGACCACTTAAGACAAATTCATCACAGGTACTAACCCAGCAAATTTGGTGTCTATGGGAAACTGTTAAATATATGGCCAATATGGGGTTGTTCCTTCCCTCCCCACCCCCCAGGTTTAGCTAGGCTTTACTTTCTGGATAATTTACACTGTTATCCATGGGATTTTCTTGTTGTTCCAGTTTTACCCCAAACTAGAATGTATGCTGGCAAGGGCATATGAAACAGTCCCATTTCAAGGGTAAACAACTTGTACAACAACTTGGTTCTTCTGGGAAGAATGTGGAGATGTAGTATCAAATGTCTATTGACAGAGAAGCATTGGTTGCCACTTTAGAATTGCATGTTGTATATTGAAAAGGATCTAGGTTGTCTCTTTGATTTATTTGCTCTACAACACTAAGTAATTAAGTGGCAGTTGTGAAATTGAAGCAGATAAAAGTCATTTGGTTTTGGAAGCCTGTTGGTGAATGTGTGGTTTAGTTGTCTGTCTTCAGACAGGGCTTTTAAATGTTTCCATTCAGGTTCTTTGTAATCAACTGTTTGGAGCTTGATAGAATTGGAGGATTCGCACTTTTAATGACAATGAATCCAAGAACGTTCTCTAGGTTTCTTACTAAATGTTAAAGGAGCTAACCAAGGTGCTGAACCAATTCCAGGCATAGGATTCTGTCCCTTTGAAAGCTCATTTAATGTTTAGACTAATGCTGTTTATTTGACTGTTTAGGGATCAGAGCACTGTCAGAAACAATTTAAATGCAGAACCCAATACTGTATTATGAGCATAGGATCATCCTAGAGGACTTAGGCCCTTCCATAGTGCCCCTATATCCCAGGATCTGATCCCAGATTATCTGCTTATTCCAGATTATCTGGCAGTGGAGACTCATATAATTCAGTTTAAATCAGATAATCTGGGATTAGATTCTGGGATATAGAGGCAGTGTGGAAGGGGCCTTAGAGATTCCTAGAGATATATATTTTTTCAGGAAAAATAATAGTAGTGTAATAAATAAATAGTATCTTAGCATACTATCCTATCTTGAATCCAGAATAAACTCATTGAATTGGCAGAACTCACATTATAGATTTACTAATTTCCCATTGATTCTATTGGTAACTATTAACTTAGTAGACTAATGATGAAATATTAGATTGTTGGTAAACATGTTGATAGTAGAGCTTAGAAAGGTTTATAGTGACGAATCATAGCTTTGAATCAGGAAGGAGAACTTGGAAACACTGGAAGCTTATACTCTATGATACAAATCGTACAAATTTCTGGGCAGCTCAAAAAAAAACTGCATTTGTGGTGAGTCTGGGGGATATGCACGGGCTGTCAGCTTTCTTCCTCAAAAGGAATTATTTGCCTTTTATATTAAAAATGGCTTCTCATCCATTCCAGCCCTCTTCCTGCCTATCTTATCCCTAGTTGAATAAAATGAGGGAACAGAGGACATAAAACAGTCACTGAAAGCACCTGTTCTTGTCACAGCTGTATGACTGCAAGCAAGGCTGCCATTATAGCTTGAGGGGTCTGGCATTGTGTGTGGCTACAGCAGCAAGCAAAGAAAGAAGCCCTATTAATATTCAAGACATCTTACTGGTTGCTCTGCTTCCCACAAACAAGTGTGTTCTGTCCTCCCTGAGCAATAACAGGAATAGATCGCTCCTAGGTTACTAAATACAAGACCAATAAACCCTGAAGGTTGAATAATTTTCCTGTCCTTTAACATGGCATTGTTAATGGCAATGGAAAGCAGAAGTAATTACATTTGACAGTGATTCCTTTGATATAATTATACAAAATACATTATCCATCCTTCTTTTCTGCCGCATGAACAAATATGATTCAGCAGTTTTAAGTTCCTAGAATTGCCAGAGCAAATGGGAATATTGTAAAAACAATGTGTGAGTTATTTTCTTAGCTACAGGTAATGGAGTGAAATAATGTAACTTTCCCAACTTGGCAAACACCAGATGTTAGACTACAATGCCCATTATTACCAGTTAGTACATATCACTGAGTGCTCCCTTAGTTAATGGCTCACAGCTACATGCAAGGGCTGCCTTCATTGAAGAATATTGTATTTTATGTAGGTATCTTGTTGTTCATTCATTCAGTTGCTTCTGATTCTTTGTGACCTCATGGACCATCCCATGCCAGAGCTCCCTTGTCGGCCATCACCTCCCCCAGCTCCTTCAGAGATAAGCCAGTCACTTCAAGGGTCCCATCCACCCATCTTGCCCTTGGTCGGCCCCTCTTCCTTTTTCCTTCCATTTTACCCAGGATAATTGTCTTCTCTAAGCTTTCCTGACTTCTCATTATGTGGTCAAAGTACTTCATCTTTGCCTATACTATCCTTCTCTCCAATGAGCACTTGGGCTTTATTTCCTGAAGTATGGACTGGTTGGATCTTCTTGTGGTCCAAGCCACTCTCAGAACTTTCCTCCAACACCACATGTACAGTATGTAGGTTTAGATGGCATGAAATTTCTGTATTTCATCCTTGAGATTGTCTTATCCATGCAGACTGCAGAGCATTGAATCTGCATATTTGAATACATATTTAGCTTGTGTGCTTGGACAGTATTTTTTTTCTATTGTCAAGTTTTTAAAAAATGTATGTTCTGGATGAAATTAACAAGACAAGTGAAAGAAGATATCCTGAAGTGGAAAGGCAACCTAGGTGGGCAGGATGGGCAATTAATCCTAGAATTATAGAGTTGGAAGAGACCACAAGGGTCATCTAGTCCAATCTCCTACTCACAGAAATATGCAATCAAAACATTCCCAACAGATGACCATCCAGCCTCTCCAGAGAAGATGACTCCACCACACTCCTAAGCATCCTATTCTTTGAATAGCTCTTACCATCAGGACATTCTTCCTAACAGAATTTCTTTTCCTGCAATTTGAATCTATTGATCCATTTCATAGTCTCTGGAGTAGCAGAAAACAAGCATGCTCCCTCCTTAATGTGACATCCTTTCAAATATCCATACATGACTATGCTATCCCTCTCAGACTTCTTTTATCCAAGCTAAACATAACCAGTGACAATGTGAAAATAAACTGCCCCAGTTGGGCAGCACATCACCAAATTTGTGTTGGAATTCATCCCCACACTACCCAAGTCTCAAGCCCTCAACGAAGAACAGTTAGTTTAGTATAGACTAAGGATTTGCCTTCCCCCGTGTCTCCTGTATAATAATTGGAATGTATCTATTTCTTGTCTCAGTTTCTGCTCTTATTCCGATTGGTTGTTTTAAATGGATACTTTTCTACTGCAAACCTTTTTAAATCTGACTTCTGTTTCTTGCATGTGCTGTGTGCTTTGAGATCTCTCTCTCTGTGTGTGTGTCAGAGAGATGTAGTGATTGGTGTCTTTTCCCTCTCTCGAAACCTTAGAAGAGATGGGTGTTAGAGTAACTCAGACCCAGTTCTTTACTATTAAGAAATGCAGCTATTATTTATTATTGTAAATAAACCTTTTGTGATTTTTAAGATTGGACTTTGCTGCATCTTTGCCTTCCTAAGCTCTAAATTCTTTACAGCCACATCACACGACACTTCACGCAGTGCTCGCTAATGAGTTGAATGCTCAACTTTAAGTATCCTGTTTATGTTTTTGGATGCTCTGCTTTATTTTTGGGTAGTTTTCCCTAACAATTTGCAGCTGTGTACTTTAGAGACTGCAACGCAGCAGGGCGGAGGCCTATAGCCAGCATGTTACCCACCTCTTTAATAGTGTCAAGTGTTACCTTTTTTGCTATATCTGATTGTGACTTTTGGTGGCCTTTTATCACCTTTTGTCTCAGTGTTCCAAGTCTAATAGGCCTTCTGTTGAGCTCATGATTATCAGGTTCCCTTTTCCACATTGTGCAAAGCCAGCAATAGCACTCAATATCATAATAGAGCACCTGCCAAAGTATGCACTCACCAAGGTATGTGCTGTAATAGTGGTCCACTGCCAGTCCCTACAGCCCACTGGCCCTGCTTCTCTCTGCTGTGATCCTCTAAGTAAGTGTGTAGTTGGGGCTATTAAGGAGATTTTTCCTATATTATAATCACACAAAGCTGGATTAGACCTCAAGAAAGAATACCTCAGCAATTTAATATATTATTATTATTTATTATTTATTTCAATTTGATAAACCGCCCTTCCCGAGGCCCAGGGCCGTTTACATATAAAAACAGCATGTAAAATAGCATATAAAACATGATTAAAAACACATAAATATTCCATATTAAAACAGTCACATAAAATCATAGCCAGAAGCTGGTTCATAGAGGGTGGTAGTGGTATGGCAGGATGGCAAGCGTCAATTAAACGCTGTCAGACTCCGAACGCCTGTCTAAACAGCCAGGTCTTGCAGGACCTGCGGAACGCCATCAGGTCCTGCAAGGCTCGTGTCTTTGGCAGCAGTGAATTCCATAGAACTGGCGCCGCCGCTGAAAATGCTCTCTGCTTCATGGCAGAGAGCCTGCAGAACTTCATACCCAAGACTTCGAGTAAGTTAATCCCCTCTGAGCGCAGTGATCTTCTGGGCGCATATGGGGTAAGCCACTCCTTCAGGTAACACTGGCCCCAAACCATATAAGGCCTTAAAAGTCAGAACTAACACCTTGAAGGAGACCCGGAATTCAATAGGCAACCAGTGCTGTTCGCGCAGGAGTGGCGTTATATGTGCCGTTCGTGGGGCTCCTAGCAGCAAGCGAGCTGCCGCGTTCTGCACTAGTTTAAGTTTCCGGATCGCCGACAAAGGTAGGCCAATGTACAGCGCATTACAGTAATCGAGCCTCGAGATGACCGTGGCTTGGATCACCGTGGCCAGGTCACGACGGGAGAGATAGGGAGCCAGACGTTTCACTTGCCGCAGATGGTAAAAGGCTGTCTTGCAGGCACAAGCAATCTGTGCCTCCATAGACAGCTGTGGGTCCAGCCGGACCCCCAAGCTCTTTACTGAGGACTGCGGGCATAGTGCCACACCGTCAAACGTCGGCAGCTGGATCTCCCCCCCCCCCTGGCGGCCTAGCCACAAGATCTCCGTTTTCGCCGGGTTCACCTTCAACTTACTGGCTTGCAGCCATCCAGTTACGACTTCTAGGCAGAGTTGGAAATTATCGGGTACAGATTCCTCCCCGGGGTCCACCCTCAGAACGAGCTGGGTGTCATCAGCGTACTGATGACATTCCAGCCCGAAACTCCGCACCAATTGGGCGAGTGGTCGCATGTAGATGTTAAATAACAGCGGAGAGAGGATGGCCCCCTGAGGGACCCCGCAATGTAAGGCGGAGCCCTCGGAGACCACCCCTCCCCACTTCACTCACTGCAGGCGGTTTTGGAGGAAGGAGGACAGCCATTTGAGAGCTGTCCCCCTCACCCCCACCACCGCCAGGCGGTGTGTCAAAAGTTGGTAATCGACAGTATCAAACGCTGTCGTGAGGTCCAATAACACGAGCAGCGCCAATCCGCCTCGGTCCAAGTGGCAGCGGAGTAGGTCTGTGATGGAGGCCGGGGCGGTCTCTGTACCATGGCCAGAACGGAAGCCGGACTGGAAGGGGTCTAGCCAGGTTGCATCATCCAAGAAAGCCTGCAGCTGCTCCATTGCTGCCCTCTCAATTACCTTGCCCAGGTACGGCAAATTAGACACTGGGCAGTAATTGGAGGGAGCAGCGGGATCTAACCCTGGCTTCTTCAGCAATTGAGTTACCACTCCTCTGGAAAAGCTCCTTGCTCAAGGGAGCAGTTGACTATATTCAACAGAGGGCCACGTAACCCCTTCACGCAAGCTCGAATCAGCGTGGAGGGGCACGGGTCGAGGGAGCAGGTAGTAGGTCGAAGAGCTGCGACTATCTTGTCAACATCCTTTGCGGCCAGTGGTTGAGACCGGATGAAGGTGGATCCGGCGGAGGGCCACGGAGTCTCAAGCTCCTGTACTGTATCAACTGTGGCGGGCAGGTCCCGGCGGAGCGTCGCAATCTTGTCTGCAAAGTGACTCTGAAAAGCCTCGGCAGTAAGGGCCCGATCATCATTATTTGGGATGGTAGGGACCATCGTAAGTTGCCAAATTATCTTAAACAATTGAGCTGGGCGTGAGTCTGCAGAGGCTATCAGGGAAGCATAGTGGGAATTTTTCGCTTCCTTGGTAGCATGCTCATAAGCCTTCATACAGAGCTTATAAGCTGATTCCGAAGGTCCGTCACGGAGCTTCCTCCACCCGCGCTCTAGCCGTCTCTTCTCCCGCTTCATGCAATTTAATATATGCAGGTGACACCATACTAATATGACATATAGTAAAATAATAGAAAATGGTGATGATGATGATGATGATGCCAGTCAGGCTATTCCATGCCATTGTATTTCCCATTGCTATGTATGGTTGTGAAAGCTGAACAGTGAAGAATGCTGACAGGAATTAATTGAATTCATTTAAAATATGGTGCTACAATCTCAGTTCATGCAACGAGTAGTTGATTGAAACTCCATTCAAATAAGGCTGAGGTAATGGTCCTGGCCACTAGGTTCTATACCATAAACTGGGTGTGATAAACACATGCCCTGCATTGTATTTGTATCAAGTTAGCCACATTGCCGATGATGCACGATAATGAAAGTTTCAGTCAAATGGCATCACATATCATTCATTTTTTCAATATAGGGGGAGAGTAAATGCTGATGTAACCATTGAAGTATGTAAAAAACATTTTATTTATTTTATTTACATCATTTATATCCCGCTTTTCTCACCCCGCAGGGGACTCAGGGCAGATCACAATGCACATATACAGGCAAACATTCAATGCCATAGACATACAACATATATAGTCAGACAATGAGCTACACAATTGGTCGAGAGCTCACCCCGACTCGGGCAGGCCTTGAACTCATGACCTTCTGGTCAGTAGACATCTTATGCAGCTGACTCCCAGCCAGCTGCGCCACATTCCCGGTGCTATCTTTATACCATTTATGTATCCAGTGCCTCATTTTATGCAGGTTGTTTGTGAGTACAGTGTTAATGTGCCATGGACCTGTTGCCTAGAAAGGTCTTTCTCAGTCAAGAAAATGCTGCACATGTGGCAGCAGAATCCTTGAAAAGGACAGAATAAGAAGAGAACTGACAGCCAGGAGGGAAGAGAATACAACAGATCTGGACCAGGGGAACACGGTCCCCTATATGCATATCCAAAGAACAGACAGAAAGTGTGATCTAATTATATTTAATGCCATCAGAGATTCAAAAGAAATCTGTCCATAGACTCTGAAGTAGCTGGGGATCGGAAACAAGTGTGTCCACATATCCCCTCTCTCCCAAGATAGCAACAAAGGGAATATCTAGAAAGAGGAAATAAGAAGTGAACTTGATCCGGTTTTTCTGGTGCTTCCTTTGTCATGGTGATAGTCCCATGAACTAAACAGTAGGCTAAACTGAGCACATTGCTTTTCATATGGACAAAGGCTTATGTCTGACCTTTCATCTCCTGTTTAAATCCAACAGTTTTGGTTTATATATTTATGTGTTTAATACAGAACGCTTTCTGTTTGTGGATTTGGGCCTGCGATCAGCATTTAGCCCACAATTTGACTTGATCTGGACCTATGGCCTCTTAAAATGACAAGAGACCAGTGGTAACATAACATGTCCATTTGTTTGGAAACATGATGCACCAGTGAATAACCATGAAAAAAAGAATGTAGTTTCATTCAGTTGGCCAGTTCAAATAAACTTCTATGGCTGCAAACAATTACCAAATGCTGTTGTCACACAGAACAGTAGATTGATTAGAGCAGTGGTTCTCAACCTGTGGGTCCCCAGGTGTTTTGGCCTACAACTCCCAGAAATCCCAGCCAGTTTAACAGCTGTTAGGATTTTTGGGAGTTGAAGGCCAAAACATCTGGGGACCCACAGGTTGAGAACCACTGGAGTAGGGCATGACAGCCAGAATGAGAAAAATAAGGTGCCCAAGCAAGAGCCCACAAACCATGTCCAGGCTCAGCAGGAAAAAAACAAACCCAAATATCTGGCGAGAATTCATAAAAATGCTTCTGAACACAAGGAGAGAGTTCTCTTAACCCAGTAAGATGAATTAATAGTGCAGATGCTATTATCCCCCCTAATCCTGATTCTCTTACCATCTCTTCCTGAGAATTAAACACTGTCCCACTTCCCTGACAGTATCGTGCATTAAGCCTGTTTTCCAAACCAGGGTTAAAAAGGTTAGTATGACCAAATGAACTAGGGCATTTGAGGTACCCAAGATGTGCAGAGGGAAGGTGGGGATATGGGTGCTACCCCACTCCTCCCTTATCACTGCCACCTTCTATGAACTAAGGGGCATTTTTTTTCTTGTGATAGTGTGATTTTTCTGCTTATCTGAACTTTCTATGCAATTAGAATCTTGCTTTCCTATGTGTTAGTGTATGACAGTATTGTACGTGTGTGTGTGTATATTTGTTTCAGCTATTTTGATTTTGATGTGTTCGTGAAATAAAGAATGGAGTATTTAAGATCTAAATTGATAGTATTTGCATGGCAAATTATGCTAGCCTTCCTTCAGTGTCCCAAAATGATCTCTGTATATATATATATAGCACACATTCTGATCATGCGAAGGTTGGGGACAGGACTAGCAGGTTTGATCATGCTCTATTTTCTATGCATTCAATGAATCCACTTGCTTCATTAAATATGTACTGTACAGCTGAGCCTATTTTCATTTTTAATGTATAAGTAAAGGTAAAGATTTCCCTCTGTCATAAGGTCCAGTCGGTTCCGACTCTGGAGGTTGGTGCTCATCTCCATTTCTATGCTGATGAACCCACGTTGTCCATAGACACTTTCAAGGTCATGTGGCCAGCATGACTGCATGAAGTGCCGTTACGTTCCCGTCGGAGCGGTACCTATTGATCTACCCACATTTGCATGTTTTTGAGCTGCTAGTTTAGCAGAAGCTGGGGCTAACAGCGGGAGTTCAGCTTATACCTGCATACACTTGAGTATAAGCTGACCCGAATATAAGCCTAAGTACCTAATTTTTCCACAAAAAACTTGGAAAACTTATCAACTCAAGTATAAACCTAGGGTGGGAAATACAGCAGCTACTGGTAAACTTCAAAATAAAAATAGATACCAATAAAATTATATTACTTGAGGCATACAGCTTCTCCTCTCCTCTCAGCACAGCAACCTAGCTGGGTTGCTGTGTCTAGAGCAGTGTTTCTCAACCAGCGTGCTGTGGCACACTAATGTGCCATGAGCTATCATCAGGTGTGCCGCGAAAAAAGCTCTCTGCCCCCTCCTTCCCCCTCCTCCTGCCGAACTCCTGCTGCTTGGGAGAGGAGGACGAAGGCCGGGCGGCGCGAAGTAAAAGAAGAAGGGACCGGGCGCCGCCTCCTTCGGCCGTGGGGGGCATGATGCAGCCTGCTCCGCCCCCTCCCCTGGCTTCAGCACCCACAGCTTTGCCAGCCTTGAGGGGGCAGTGCCAAGCCAGCGGTGGCAGAGCCAGCATAATGCTGGCTTGGCACTGCCCCCTCAAAGCCGGCGAAGCTGTGGGAGAACTGAAGCCAGGGGGAGGGGGCGGGGCATGGCGTGGCCTGGCTCCGCCCCCTCCCCCAGCTTCAGCGCTCCCACAGCTTCACCAGCCTTGAGGGGGCAGTGCCAAGCCAGCGGTGGCAGAGCCAGCACAATGCTGGCTTGGCACTGCCCCCTCAAGGCTGGCGAAGCTGTGGGAGCTCTGAAGCTGGGAGAGGGGGCGGGGCATGGCGTGGCCTGACTCCTCCCACGGCTTCGGCACTCCCAGCAGCTTCTCCCAGCAGGTCACCACCCCCCAGCCGTTCTTTACTGTGTTACAGTGTCATTTTGTGTCATTTTGGTTGGTGGTGGGCCCCTGGATTTTTTTAATGTTAAAAGTGTGCCGCGGCTCAAAAAAGGTTGGGAAACACTGGTCTAGAGGAGAGGCTGCACATCTTCCTCTCTTCCTCTTTCAGCACAGAGATTCAGCTGGGTTGCTGTGGCAAAAGCAGAGGCTGCGCACCTTTCTCTCCTCTCTCCGCACAAAGATCCAGCTGGGTTGCTATGCCTAAAGGAGAGGAGGTATGCAGTTGATAGAAGTCCCACACCTTCCGGCCAGGACCCTCACTCAAGTATAAGCCCAGGAGGCCTTTTTCAGCATGAAAAATGTACTGATAAACTAGGCTTATACTCGAGTATAAATAGTAAGTGTACAACCCCCTGATCTGGATTGAGATTCTGATGGATGGGGAGATTTCCCACTAAAGACTCTGAAATATGGTACATTTTGTCTGTCACCTATAAAGCAGACATCATCAAGAATAATTCTTCATTTGCAGTGCATCTTAAAACATCCACTACAAATACTGTTTACATTTTGAGAACTCAGTTTTACATAGCAAAATTGTTTATCTTGAGAGCTGTGCTTTTTAAGGCATAACTATTGTCAGATATAGGCGCAACATTATAGCAAATGCAGCTAGAAAATAAATAATAAATACTGCAGGGGAAAGTATTAATGATAAGAGATATTTGTGTTAAGGATAAAAATGCTTTTAAAAACACTTGGATGGGTTCCAGATTGCTAGGAGGGCACATGGAGCTTTTACATCTGGACTTTGTTTTACTGCCATACTAAACAAGTAAACAAAAATGCTATAAATTGTGAACTGTATTTAAACTACACATAAATGTTATGGCCTTACAAAGTACATCCAGTAGCATTAAACATACATACATAATTGGCACTGTGTTCAGTCACCATTAAATAGAGGAGTTAAAATCAGCCATGCACAGGACTAATTGAAGAACTTATAGAAACTATACAGTGGGATCTGTGCTGAAAGGAACGATTGGCAAGAGAGATTAAAGTTTTCTGCAGGCAGTTAAGATTTTCAGGAAAGAGAGCTGTCTAATCTAATTAATTCAAAGCATTAATTACTTTGGTTTTTTATTTTTTTGTGTAGGATTTGCTGCATTGCTTACAAATACCAGCCAGCAACTGATCAGTTTACATTTTACATTAATATGCAGATAACATTTATCTACTGAGTGAAATTTAACTTAACCGATCACATTAAATTAAGGGTGAATGATGAAACTAAGCACTGAGTAATGAAGGGATTTTAAAAAATAAAGGGGGTGAAGGTAGTAAGCAGAATATAATACAATATTAGGTGTGGTTTAAAAAATAAAATCAAAAGATGCAGTGAAAGTTTTTCAAAGAGAAAATGGTTATAAATACTGTTCTTTTTAAACTGCCACCTGCTGGTAATTGTTAGCTTAATGCACATGACAAACAGGAGTTATTCTCTTGATTGATTTACACCAGGCATGGGCAAACTTCAGCCTTCCTGGTGTTTTGGACTTCAACTCCCACAATTCCTAAGAGCTGGTAATTGGTTGGCTGTTAGGAATTGTGGGGTTGAAGTCCAAAACACCTGGAGGGCTGAAGTTTGCCCATGCCCAAATTACATCCTTAATGGGGCTTTGAATTATAAATTTTGGGGGAAAAGGAAAATACAGCTGTTTTGTGCAAAGAAAACAATGTAATTTATTTAACATCACTTGATTAAAAACAAAGAAGCTGCTTGTATTTGGGCATTCCCTTTTCCCCCATCCCTCCAGTTTATTGACTGGGCCTATTTGGTTTTCATTGTGTGCAGTTAGCACTGTCTCTTCTAGTCTTCATCTGCACATTTTTGTTTCATGCACTTCTGCCACAACACAAGAGCAGGCCAATGACTGAACAGTTAGTGCTATCAAACAGTTGTCATTATTACCCAGAAATGGCATGTCAGTAACATGTCAATACCATTTTGCACGATTATCCATCTATCTATCTATCTATCTATCTATCTATCTATCTCTATCTTCACTCTCAACAGATTAATTCAATTAAACTTGAAGGTAGGTCACTATCTTCCCATTGCCAAAGAGAAGATGCTTCAACCCATTTTATCCTCTCCTGTGTGCTGCTCCATTTACCATTTGTTCATAGCCTCAAATCAGTCATTCATTGTGTTCACTGAATCCTCAAAGCTTTGAAGCTTCCTCGATTTGGTCACATAAGAACTCGCTATACTCTTTTCATCTCTTTTGGCAGCAAACTTCAGTCTGTGGCTATGTAACAGATAATTATAGCAGAACAGGCCTCACATTTCTCCGGCATTACTCTCTGGGTTCGGAGCTGTTGTTAGACCCCTGCTGATATAATTCTAGAGAAGTAGGTCACTGAATTTGTGGTTATGGGAGGGATTAGCATTAAAGGAGCTCCAGCTACATCAGTGCAAATCTGCATTTGAGAAAGAGGTCAATGGATGTCTAATAGCTTGTTAAAATTATAAGGAACACACGGCTCATCTTTTGGCACCCGTTGATGAATGGAAACAATTCAGGTTAATGTGTCCTTTGTGATAATATTACTTAATCAGGCATGATTAGCTACTTATTGTCATGATGTCATCTCATCTTTTCATGTTTCCCAGTTGGCTAGGATCACCAATGTGACCATCTCCAGGGAGACGGGATGGTTATGTCAGGAGAAGGGAGACAGAATCAGCGACTGATCTAGCCTACAGACAGTAATGGGAAAATCTGTACAAATGAGGAACACTTGTACAGAACACTTGTACAGAGAGGGAAATATTTCTGTCCCATCTGTAAGAATTGCTTTCAAACTAAAAATCAAAAAACCTTACTGTGTCGTGACATATTGCATTTTTATAAAAGATTTTATACAAATTGTATAAATCAGGCAGCTTGCATACACATGTATAATTTGCACAAACACCTTGAATCCTATGCCAAAAACACAGATTGGGTGGTAGAGAAAAAATGTGTTTTCTACTAATATTTACATACACAATATACGCAATATTTTACACAGGAACCTGTGCATTTGGCTCAAAGTATACTATCCCTCTTCAGAAATATTGCTTTTTGTATAGAAAAGTTTTTTTCTTCATGAAAACATGTTTTCTACGCAGAAAAGCCAATCATGTTTTTTCCACACAGTCCAGAAGAAAAAAGAGAACATGGATGTTGTGCTGATGCTTTGCAGTCTCCCGTAGTGAGGAGAAAAATGTTGAATTTTTTTTTGTTTCTGTATGCAGACAACATAATAAACAGATCTCCATCTCTAGGTTGAGCACATGTGGATTCACACATAATTGTTTTAAGACCTAAAAAATTAAAGCTGGCTGTGTGGACAAATTTGTTACATTTTTCTCTCCCCTCATTTAATGTCGCCCCCCCCCCATACAATCTTTCTGTTGCCTTTACAAAGAAACTGTTGAATTTTAGTAAGCTCTGCCAATATTAATTATTTTCCATCCCAAGGTATATTGTTGTTATAGACAATATCCCAACCACACTAAAAAAAAATCACAATTCAGAGGATAGGAGAAATGTATGGGACTTTTTCTTAAGGGAACGTTCTTGTAGAAGGAAATACCTTTTCTTTATACAGAAAAGGACAACTTTGCAGAAAATACCATTTCCACCAAGGCAGCATACAGAAACCTGAGCACATTTCTAATCCTTCTCTGCCTAGAATCCTAATAGGTGCCCACTTTGGTACTCCTGATACAGACACACAACAACACCCTATGGCTGAAGTCCAAGACAGAGCATCCCACACAGGTAAGTAATGGAAATTGTCAAGTGTGCTGAAAAGTTTGTGTGTGTGTGTGTGTGTATGTGCACGTAGGCCTTCAAGTACCTGCCAACTTATGGTGACCCCATGGATTTCAGAGAGAGTTTCCTTTAGCAAGTTGTCATCATATGTATTTATTCTACTTCCCTCCTCTGAAGTACAGCCTACAGTATTTATTGGTGGTCCCCAACCCCTAATCAGTGGCTGGTAAGCTTCCAAGATCAGATGGGATCTGATGCCTTTAGAACAGTGGTTCTCAACCTGTAAGTCCCAGGTGTTTTGGCCTACAACTCCCAGAAATCCCAGTCAGTTTACCAGCTGTTAGGATTTCAGGGAGTTGAAAGCCAAAACATCTGGGGACCCACAGGTTGAGAACCACTGCTTTAGGATATTTAGGCAGCAAGGTATACCTGCTGCAAATGTCCCCTTTTTTCTCCAGTCCTCTTTGGCACTTATGGATATTGCCATAGGCAAATTTCCAAGGCACCATTCCTATAAGTGCCTTGGCTTGTCCCTGACTTGCAGGAGCCAGACATCGATAAAGCAGGCTGTGGTGTAATAGTGGTGTGATTGTGATAGCAGGGCATTTCATTTTGCTGAAACTCTGTAAGAAGTTGGACCTACATAAAGGAATCCGCTGAAACAAGCTAGTTCGTTAGTTATTACATTTCCTTTCTGCCTGTCCTTCCAAGTGTGCCTGGTTTTTACTCTCACCCCCATAATGTGTTCACAACATTTCTGTCAGGTACATTGCTCTGAGAGATAGTTACAGACTCAGGCACCATTCTTCTCTCTCATCTACTCGGAAATCCCTAAAATACACCCAAGACCAGGGATTATGTGTTCGAGCTGCTGAGTATACAGTAACTAGTTGTCTTCTCTATTCTCTTGTTCTTTCTAGGCTACACTTCTAAAGATACACCATCCGGCCTACAGACCAGATGTGTCACACCTTGGATCAATTCATGTTGAACTTTTCCTTCATGAAGTTGTTCATCTACCAGTTTTAGGCAGCCTGCTGTATCCTGTGCAACAGCTGATGATGTTTTTTACTGGGAGCTGATGCCACATGAAACACTGTAACTGCTGCCCAGCTATCTGTTGAACTAATGACCAAGGAACAGGAACCTTGTTGACATAACTTGTTGGCAACCCTACATATGTTGTTCCCCTTTGGGATCTCTTTTGTGGATTCTTATCAATAAAAGCTATGATTTTTGCTACATATGTTGTTTGTTTTATTGCTAGCACAGTGGTATGACTTGAATTCAGCTGACCTCAAAATGAAGCTCTGAAGGGCTGAGATCCAATGGGTTCTCCTTTTCTCTCTTTGCTCAGGTTACTTTCTGCTTGCAGTAAGGAGAAAGCTTCTAATAGCGCATAGGTATTAGGGATACATCTCCTAACAGAAGATATCAGTTGGTGGGAGGGGGAAATTAGGAGTGCAGAGTTGAAAAGGGGATTGGGGTTGAGATTCTACTCTCTAGGGCTGTCTTCTTGGTAAAAATAGATGGAGGAAAATGACAGAATGGATTGGCAGGTAAGGAAAGGAAAGGGAAGAAGGTGAGTGACAGGAGCCCAATGATTGGAACTGTAGGGCTAGCCTGAAGAAGGATGTATTACAAAGAGAGATGAGATAAATGGGCTGGTTGTTATGGGTAGCACCCAAGTTCTGTTCCTAATTGACATAAGAGTTGACTGGTTGTCTGTGGGGAAGGGGACCATCTCTCTATTTGTAATGCAGTTTAAATTTTGGAGTCCTGAACATTCAACATAATATTGTTCTGCCAAGCATCTGTGGCAGAATCTTAGGGCTGGAGAAAGACAAATGCTGCATGATGTGCCTGACTACTTTTTGTTTTGGAGCTTCTCTGTGGTGTTAGCACCATGCATTCTAGGCTTGGGAATACTCCCCTGTTTGTCCCAACATATGTTTTGCCAAGGCATGTAAAAGATACATGGGGGAGATTCTCCCTCATTCTTCTCCCTTTTCCTGCTTCCCAAACTTGTGTTCTCTGTAGTGAGGTTGTTGATCTTTCTGTCTTATGTTTCTCATTGGATCTGCCCTCTTCTTTTTCCTGCTTGGAAAAATCCCCCCCTCCTTGCATGTTCCATGGACTCTCTGTAGGCCATCTTGCCTAAAGAATAATGTGAGTGTGTGGTAGTGTGGGCTGCCCATTATTCCTTTCTATGCTGTCTAAGTTTGTGAGTAGCATAAATAAATGGATTTGACATGCTTTTGGCCATGTTAACATTGGGATTGTTTCTGGATGTGCCTTTGAAGCCATCAAATTGGGTGTGCTGTGACTTGGTGTGTTGTCATGGAAAGGAGAGTTTGGGAGAGGGTTTTTGTTATTTATTTATTTCTCGCATTTGTATCCTGTCACTTCTCAACCCCTGAAGGGGGACTCAGGACGGCATTGCAATTAAGCCCCGTTAGAGGCTATTGCAAAAATTACAAAGATAAAATCACATATCAACAACATCACATAATAAAACAATACATAGTTAAAAGCATACAAAGGTTACACAGTAACCTTTAACATAACACACAGTTATGAGTTCACTGGCTCCCTTCAAGTTTCGTTTTTTCCATATTATGCATTTTTACGTATGTTTTTTCCTTCTGTCATAGACCATGAGAGTAACAAAGGGTATGTGATAATACATTATCCAGTCACTGTATTTGAATTGAGCTATTTCTAGCTGATAAGCAGTTGGTTTACACTTCAGATGGCAAGGAGTTGCATAAAATCAGGGGAGATTCCCTTTGCCAGTCAAACTCTGTGGATAGAAAGGTGCTAAAATATTTTGAATCTTTGACATCAAGGTCTTTGGGCCCAAATAGAGTTGTGCTACCTAAATATCTAGAAATGGCATGTAGTTAAATGAAACCATGGATACTGGTCCTATGGATATGTGGATTGTACTATATATAGCATAGTAGTTTACCAGACAAAAAATGATTGATCACTTTGACATTAAAAAGGTTCTTTATGTCTTCAGAATTTGAATACTTGTTTTTGTACTATAACTCCCAGACTCCCCAATCAGCATGACAGCCTCCGGACAATGGTAACTTGGGAATTCAAACAAATATAGTCTGAAGATAAAATTCCCAAACTCCTTCATTGTTCTTGAATCTTAGGCAAACAGTAGATATGACTCTTAATGAGACATGCCACATTATCACAGAAGGTCTACGCCCTACACCACTGGAGAAATTATACTGTTTAGCCAGTATTATACCACCTGACATCCGCCAGGAAGTAGCAGGCAAGAATGAAAGGACCAAGGCTGTGACATCTCAGGTCTATGCTCTGTTTGGACATCAGCCAGCACGCCAATGTCTTAAATCAAGAAACAGCTTCCTAAGATCTACAGAGGTACTCACAGGAACACCTCAGCAAGCGAGAGTCCAAAAGTGGCAGGCTAAAACCCAGAACCTCAATCAGTGGCTGAAACTCCCCTCAGGCGCACAGAAGGCTGGGCGACTTGGAAGGCACTGAACAGGCTGTGCTCTGGCACCACGAGATGCAGAGCCAATCTTTAGAAATAGGGCTACAAAGTGGAGTCCATGACATGTGAGTGCAGAGAAGAGCAAACCACAGACCACTTACTACAATGGAGTCTGATCCCTGCCACATGCACAATGGAGGACCTTCTTATAGCCACACACCAGAGGCACTCCAAATGGCCAGCTTCTGCTCCAAGGAAATCTAAGATAATTCCAAGTCTTTAACTTTGTCTGTATTTTTTAAAAAAATATATTATAACTGTATCTTCATTTTGCTTCTGACATGATAAATAAATAGGCAAAGTAGTTCCACTGCCTGAGAACTTCTAGCAGAAAAGTAGGAATCAGACTTTTAGCATCACTCCATCTCTGAGTTATTGCTCTTCTTACTATGGAAAATAGTGGCTGACACTAATTTATAGAAATAATTGCAGATGCTTCAGGGCGCTGGGCATTAGGAGTTTATTTGGCATAGTGTTGGACTACCATTGAACTGTGTCCTTAATGAGATCAAAGGCCAATTTTGTAGATCTCTGTTTTAATTTTTCCTCCCGGGTTCTGCTCAAAGCTCTGAATATTGCATTTTATACAACAATGGAGATCAAAAGAATAAGTTTTTAAAAGGACATTTATCATTAGGATGATTTGGGAATTCTTGCCTTGTTTTATTTTGCATAAGCTTCAGAAAGTTTTCCTTTCACTCTGTTGAGATTTCAGTAGTGTATCAAATACTTGCACAATATTATCTCCGCATCCTGAACAAGTACAAATGCATGGAACTGCACCATCAGTTCATACAATCTCTCCCTCTCTCTTTCTGAAAACACATGTGAAGAACAAAGACATGCTGACAACACTACAGCCTAAGCTAATAATTTAGTTTCAGAGAGGTCACCAAAGACCATCAGAAAACATACATTTCTGATGGTCTTATGAACCCTTTGGCAGATAAGGCTGAAGATCTCTCCACCTATCCTTCTCTTCCTTGGAAACAGATGGTGAATACTCCCACCAAAAGCCCTCCTCCACTGTGATTGGCTGACCTCTCAGCCGGCCACTCAGCCAAGGGGAGGGCTGTTTCTGAGACTCCAAGCGAGGAGAAGAGAGCAGTCATGCTCAGTGCATGGCAGTGTGGTGCACATGTGTGGGTGAGCGAGAGCGTGTGAAGTAGGAGGGAGGCTTGGGCCAGAGAGTCTCTTCAAGGCATGAGGGTTCTGTGTGGGAACTCTGGCCAATTCTATTGTTAGTGGAGTTCAGAACACTCTTTGATTGTAGGTGAACTATAAACTATAAACTCCCAAATGTCAAGCTCTATTTTCCTCAAACACCACCAGTGTTCACATTTGGGCATATTGAATATTTGTGCCAGGCAGGCATGTAGCCAGGGGGGCTAAGGGGGCTTCAGCCCCGGAAATTCTCAGGGTGATCCGCGAGAAGGCCTTACTGGTACATTATTTAAACTCTTATGTGCACTTATATCATGATCTGATCACCATGCTCATTATATCCCACATTAATGGGGTTATTGGGATAACAATACAAAATGTTTGCTAGGGTAGATCCTCTTCCACCCAGTCTCAGAACCAAACTCAGCCCCCCGAATCAAAATCCTGGCTACGGCCCTGGTGCCAGGTGTGGTCCAGATCTATCATTGTTTGAATCCACAGTGCTCTCTGGATATAGGTGAACTACAACTTAAAAACTCAAGGTCAATACCCACCAAACCTTTTCAGTATTTTCTCTTGTTTATGGGAGTTCTGTGTGCCTAGTTTGGTTCAATTCAATCATTGGTGGAGTTCAGAGTGCTCTTTGATTGTAGGTTAACTATAAATCTCAGTAACTACAACTCCCAAATGACAAAAATCAATCCCCCTCCCAACCCCACAAGTATTCAAATTTAGGCATATCGGATATTTGTGCCAAATTTGGTTCAGTGAATGAAAATACATCTTGCATATCAGATATTTATATTACAATCCACAACAATAGCAGAATTACAGTTATGAAGTAGCAACAAAAATAATTTTATGATTGGTGGTCACCACAACATGAGGACCTGTATTAAGGTGTCGCGGCATTAGGAAGGTTGAGAAACACTGATCTATGCTGTAGAATGAATTGGCTTCAACTGCCCTGGCTCAATGGTATGAAATACGGTAGTTTTACAAAGTCGTCAGCCTTCTCTGCCAAAGAATGCTGGTGGCTTACCAAACCACAAATCCCAGGATCGCACAACAATGAGCTGAGGCAATTTGTAGTGACGTCCCTGAAATAGGGGTTCCAGGTACTCCCAAAGAAACTTACCCTTTTACTTTGGTTTAGAACTAAGATTACCGTATGACATAAATCTAATGTGCACTTTGATTTAGCCAAAAAAGGTGAGCATGAGGTTTGAGCAAATATGGTAGTTCCTGATTTGAGGAAAATGAATTTTGCTAATAGGAAGGGTGAAATGGTCACCTCAAGCTGCAGATGTTGGGTAGCAAAGGTCAGCAAATACATATTTTTTTGTATTTTTACTTTTACTGATGCCGAGAGATGCTCATAGGGGTTTTTGCCTTTTGGACCCAAATAACTTGTTTGGCTTTGAATATCTGCCAACATAATTTGACCTGCAGCTGGAGAACATAATTTGCTGTCTCAGTCAGCAAAATGTTTTCAGCTACTCCTAATGGAAAGGAATTATTGCATGGAAAGGAATGGGGCAAGTGGAAGAAACTTCTTCAGTTTATAGCTCTAATAACATATACCCTTATATTGGTAGTCCATTTCACAGACACAGCCAGCCCTGAAAAAAACTATAAAGAAGAAATTGGTAGCCATTACATTTCTCAAGATAAATCTAGTCAATATTACTGTTTACCAAATGCAAGGTTTTGTGTGTTTTGAGGGGGCATACCAAAATAACCAATAGCTTCAGTCTTACGGTTTATTGAATTCTGTGCAAGGTGCTCCTGATGATTTTTCTCTGCCGTGGTGTAACAAAAGTGATGTGATATTAAGAATAATGCTTGATAATTCCCTTGGAAAATGTTCAGCACACCAGAGAGCAAATAAAGAAAACGTTTACTTTGTAACTATGATAGAAGAATTGAATTAATCTAGTCTTTCCAACTATTGAGCAGCAAAATAAGTTACTGCTGGGACTGGAGAAACAAAGGTTGCATTGCAGTGCATTCAGAAAAGCCAACTGGAGGGTAGGAGAGGAGCAAGCAGGATTGTGCCAGCAGGCTACTCTCCTGATCTCCATGTATTTGTCAGTTCATTTCCCAGGTGTTATTAATATTTGTATTCCACCAGTACCCCATTTGCTTGTATAAAGAGCTAGGACTATAGCACCATATTTTGAATGGTAATGTAGAGGAGACACCTACCTTCTCCTGTGCAAATGTTCACCTTCTTGGGTGTTGGCACGTGCTTAGCCTTCACCCTTAATGTTGCCACAAATTTGATAGTATCAGAGTATCTTAGTGGTGGTGTGGGCAGTGCTGCAATTCCCCCAGCTATTCATAAATAGCACATCTGCATGATGGATGGAGGCCACCAGTGGGTACCAGCTGGTGGATAACCACAGGCTGCTTGGGTGGATAAGGATGGTGCCTTTAGCCATGTAAGAAAGGGACTCCCATCAATGAGAGAAATTGAGGAAGAGTCAATTCTTCCACTTGGTTGTCTCATTGGACTTGTGGACTGGGAAGAGGCTCCAGAGATTGGTTGTGAAGGAGGTCTTCTACTCTTCAGGCCTCACAGCATTCCTCAGTGTGAAGGAAGTGGTGGGGGATATGAGAGTGTAGCAGCCATACAGTGGGATAGATGAAGAGAAATAGGGTGAAGTCTTTAGTCCAGAAGGGTGACTCAGTGGGAGGATTTTCTTTTGCTCCTGTGCCACTACTTCCCTTAGTAGTTGAGGGAAAAACTAATAAAGAGTCACCTTCTTTTCCAGCTCTGCCCAGGAGCAGTCCTGGTCCACTGGCAAAAAAAATCTTTACATGGGCTTTTATATTTTGTATATCATTGCCTACTGCCTAGTAATGAAACATCTGCAACTTAGACAGGCTCTGCCATCCCACTGTTTCTAGAGTTGATCAGACTCTTTTAATTTGTATTTATTTATTTATTTATTTATTTATTTTTCTAGACCCTCCCCAATAAAACAACGACTTTGCCTCCTAGACTCAAGTGCATTGAATACAATTACTCTGTGATTGTATTCAGGTTATCATGATCTCTGACCAGGCTGGATTCCTGTTCAGAGAAGTTCAATAATCTCATTCAACCATATGCAATTGCATAGTTTTGATATACCTTGATACTTGTATGACGATTTGGGCTGCTGCAAAGTACATGTTGATGTTCAGAAACAGGTCTTGGACACACACTTATGTTACTGCCCCCCGTTTAGCCCAATGCATTATATCTTTTTTCTTCCTGCAATCCTTGAAGATTAGGCAGAACTTCTGCCTGCTTAATCACTGGTTCAGGGAATTATTTTAAACACACTCAGAAACAGTCCAATGTGTTATTCAAGTGGACTTGGTTTAAGCTCTAGTACAACCAAAAGTGACAAAGAAATCACATTTTGTTTACTTCCTATATTTTAAAAATTCTGTCCTGAGCCTAAAGTGCCCCAGGGCCTTGGATTTTGCAGTGAAAATGCACTCCCTCCAAAACCCAACTATTTTGTCAACTTATTGAAACAGCAACAGCAACTTTTTAAATCCTTGGTGGACCAAAATCTGGTCCTGAGAGCTGGAAGTAGCCCATGGGTTGTGGTTTATTTAGAGTTACTTACAGTATTTAGGGAGCGCTAGGGCATAAAGTTAATTGGCCAGGACATTTTTTTTACTATAATTCCAAGCTGCCAGGTAAATTGAATTCATACAAAAAGAACATCAACCTATTCCAAAATTGTCAGTCCAGGATGCTTTTCAAGTTTCTGTTCCATTGACAAAATTTGTATGGTCACAAGCTGGCTCAGAGCACACAGGCTAAAGATCAACCCAGCGAAAACGGAGATCCTCTGGCCCGGCCGACCCGACCCCCACTCTCCACTACCACCCTTTGAGGGCGAGCCCTTGTCCGTAGCCCCGGCGGTAAAGAGCTTAGGAGTACTCTTGGACGAGAAACTGACGATGGAGGCTCAGATCCAGGCCGCTGCTAAGGGTGCCTTCTTCCACCTCCGTAGGGCCCGACGGTTGGCCCCCTATCTACCACCAGAGGCGCTGAGGACGGTGATTCACGCCACTGTGGTCTCCCGTCTTGACTACTGCAACGCCTTGTATGTGGGCCTACTGTTGGCCACGACTCGGAGGTTGAGACTCATCCAGAATGCAGCGGCCAGACTCATCTCCGGGGTATCGGCCAGAGCCATATTTCACCAATTTTAAAGATCTTCACTGGTTACCCATTGAGCTTAGAGCGATCTACAAACTCATGGTGATAACCTTCAAAGCTCGGCAAAAATGGGACCAGCCTACCTGGGCGATCAGCTGACGGACCAACGCTGCGAAAGACCCGCACGCGTAATAAACGGCGTCCGGTTAGCTGTCCCTGGGGTGAGAGAGGCCCGGCTGACAGAGACCCGTAGAAGAGCCTTCTCGGTGGCGGCCCCTACGATCTGGAACTCGCTCCCGCCTGCGCTCAGGGCCACACTGGCCCCGGCCAGATTTCTGGCTGGCCTGAAAACCTGGCTCTTCCGCCAGGCTTTCAGGGACTGAACTGGATGGATGGCAGAGCCTTTTACGGCTCATATCTGCTGTTTTAATTGATGTATCTGTGTTTTTAAAGGATGTAAGTCGCCCGGAGCACCATTGGTGGAGGGCGACTCACAAGTAATAAAGTATTATTATTATTATTATTATTATTATTATTAAAAACATTTGACCCCTGAGAAAAAAACCATTCTGTGACTTTTTAAAAATTTAAGTGCCTTACTTTTAAAGTTATTTCTAAATGTATGTGGTGAGGGAATGGAAGAAGACAAGCAAGAATACATTATAGACCTTCTGCTGGAAAGGATGGCCAGTATTTGCAGAGATGATAGATCAATTCTATGTATATTATCTAGTTTTCCTTGCCATCAATAAATATCTGAAAGGTTTGAAAAAATGTAGATATTTCAGAAACTGCCAGAAGAGGGCAGAAGCTGAATGCAACCTACTATAGTTCAGCTAATGTATCATGCTGCTTTAAAAAAAAAGACAGGGATTCAGAAGAACTCTGCAGACTTTCAAGCAGATCCCTTATTCAGTAATACATCTTTTCTATATTTTCCTATACGCTAACAGCTAAAGAGGCCCATGTATAAGCGAAGATTTTCATAATAGTTTGATTAAGAATGGTTTCATTTATTGTGATATTGCTAGTGCTATAATATTTGATTTTTAAAAAAAGATTAATTTGATCAGAGAATGCTGGGTGATCTTCTATGTCCCACACAGCTGTTTGGGCTTCCTTATCTTTTGCAATGTTTCACAACCTCTTTTTGCTTTGAGGTTCTCAGGACACTTATTTTTATTGCCTTCTTGCACATGATTACCTATGCTCAGGAACCAGTCAAGCAGACAAATCTGTACATATCAATAATTACTTGTTTGAACTCTTTTGCATACAATTGAGAAGGAGTACCTGAAATGTTATTATCTTGGCAAGCTTCTAAATATTACAAAGATGGGGTGGATTTGTTTAAAATTATTGTTGCATTTTATGAGGGATAAGTATTTTTGGAAGTATTTGTAGGAAATGATATACAGTAGTTAATTCTTTAATCAGTAAACCACCTTCTATAAAATACAAATAAATCACTTTTCTTTTTCAATTGGACACACACATATTCATGTGTATGATGGATATATATATATATATATATATCCACACACACACATGTATATGTGTTTGTCCAATCTATATATATATATATATATATATATATATATATATATAGAGAGAGAGAGAGAGAGAGAGAGAGAGAGAGAGAGAGAGAGTTTGTTTTGTCTTTATCCTCCCATACTCCTTAGTTTACATTCCCAAGAGTTCCACATTGGAGAGCATCCAAATGGTTTTCTGCTAACAATGACCTGGGTTCTGACAAAACTGTCTCTTTTGCTTCTCTCATAGTGGCTGGAAACAGCAATTTCCATTTGGTGCAATGCACCCAGTCACTTTCCATCTCTCAGATGCACAAAACACTCTTACTTTCTCATTTCTCTCCTCTCTAAGCTTAATCCTGGCACTCAATATAGTATTTCCATATTTGAAAATCTGTATTTCAGTGTAGTTAATACAACTAGAATGTAGAGAGGTTTGAGTGTTTGAATCTCTGCTCATTGATGGAAACTACTAGGACAACTTAGGTAAGGTCCCATCAACACTGACCATTTCATGCAGTTTCAAAAAGCTATTGAAGAAAGGGGTTCCATAGGAAATCCTGAAACCACTTTGTGGCCCGGATGTTGGTGATACAAACCACAGAGTATTGATGCGCATTAAGGACTTCCTTTCATGTGCTTTTGTAGGAGTTTGTTGTCTGTATGCCACAATTTGGAGCTAGCTTTAAATGCATTAAATGGTCATTGTAAATGGGGCCTTTCAGCCTTAGAAGTAGTTAAATGTAATTCTGCCAAGAAGACCATTTGACAAGTTCATCGTAGAGATGCCATAAGTCAGAAATTATGTGTAAGCACACGACAACCACACTTGTGGCTTTCTGGTTCTGCATTTAATAAATGATCTCCTACTACATCTGGTCATCTACACTGCTTTAATTTTATACCAAACTCATTTATAACAATGCAAACTGATAAAATGTAGTGTGTTGCAAGAGACATTTGAAATGAGGCAGCAGAATATGTTTGGAACAGAAAATCGCATGTTTGAATGCCTTCCATTATGTTGTTAGAAACAAATTGTTATGCATGGCATGAAATACCTGATTTTTCTCAATTTAGACTGAATAAACCTGAAACATGTTAAAGGTATATGAATGGACTAGCTATAATTACGTCAATGCCCATTTACATAGTTGTTACCATTATTAATTACAAGAAATTACAAGAAAGGGCCATTGACATCACAGAGGTTTTAGAATTTAAAAGCACAATGTCAAAGACAAATACCTGTATTCAGAAATAGAGATTAATTGATAAATGTGAATGCTTGTAGCATTTTGATGCATAAATATTCAGAATACTAACCTACCAACTGATGTACCAGCATAAATCTTTGCAGTACTATGCAGTACCAGAGAAGAACAACCAGGCATGTAGCCAGGGGGGCTAAGGGGCTTCAGCCCCCGGAAATTCTCAGGGTGGTCCGCAAAAAGGCCTTACTGGTACATTATTTAAACTGTTATGTTTATTCATATCATGATCTGATCACCATGCTCATTATATCCCACATTTATGGGGTTATTGGGATAACAATACAAAAGGTTTGCTAGGGTAGACCCTCTTCCACCCAGTCTCACCCCCCCCCCCCCCCAAAATCCTGGCTACGGCCCTGAGAACAACAAAAATGATCAAAGGTCTGGAGATCATGCCCTATGAGGAGCATCTTAAAGAGCTATTTAGCCTGCAGAGGAGAAGGTTGAGAGGAGACATGATAGCCATGTATAAACATGAGAAAGGGTGTCATAAGGAAGAGGGAGCAGGCTTGTTTTCTGTTGCCCTGTAGACTAGAACTCAGAGCAATGGGTTCAAATTGCAGGAAAGGAGATTCCACCTGAACATTAGGAAGAACTTCCTGACGGTAATAGCTGTTCAACAGTGGAACTCATTGCTTCAGAGCAGGCCCATAGCCAGGATTTTGATTGGGGGGGGGGGTAATTTGATTCGGGGGAGGGGGCTGAATCTGAGTGAGAGAGGGTCTACCCTAGCAAATATTTTTTATTGTTATTCCAATACCCCCATGCATATGGGATATATTGAGCATGGTGATCAGATCATGATATGAATAAACGTCTACCAGTAAGACCTTCTCGTGGACCACGCTGAGAATTGGGGGGGGGGGTGAAGCCTCAGAGTTTGGTGGAAGCTCTTATCTTGGAAGTGTAGCAACTCAGTTCTCATTCATGCCGGGGGGGCAGGGGGCTGCCCCGGGGGTCCCACTTGCTTTAGAATCAATGGAGATAGATTCTGATGATGGGGTCGATGAGGCAGCTGGGCCTTCATCTCCTACAGACAGTTTGGAATGGGATGATGGCTGGCCGGATGGATATGAGGGCTGGGAAGGTCAGGCCGACACTGATTCTCCTGATTCAGATAATCAGTATGAGAAACCAGGTGGTTTCGGTTCGCAAGAAAGGGTCAGGGAGATAGCGGGGGATGAGCCCATGGAAGCTGAAAGGGAGTCCAGCTCTCACGAAGATAGCGACCCAGGTGCTGGGAGGCAAGGAAGGAGCTTTGATAGGAGATGGAGCATCGAGTCCAGCAGGAGGGAATGGCACCGAACCCTAGAGCGCCAAAGGAGCGTTGGGTCTCGTAGCACAGATTGGCGCAGAAGCCTAGAGCGCCGTAGACCTCACCAAGGGGATTAAGTATAGGATCCGTGGGAACGGATCCTCAGTTGCTCGGCCACTTTTGATCTGAAGGGAGTGAAGCGAGTGAAGATCCACGGAGCCAGGACTGGGGCTCATGTCTTGCCAAGAAGTTTCTTGGGCCTTGATTCCTTGAACTTTGCCTTGTTTGAATTGCCATGGACCAAGTCTGTTTTGATCCGCATTGCTTTTGCGGAACTTTTGCCAAGCTTTTGCCTTTTGATTGACTTCAGAACTCTTACCAATTGATTGATCTTTTTGATACTTTTATGGACAATTTACCTTTTCACCTGTTTTTTATTATTCAGTAAATAGTTAGCTGATTAACGTCTGTGTGTGTGTGATTAAGGGGCTGGGCCGAGACCCTGCATTGTGACAGGAAGCTTTTAAACAGAGACTGGATGACTATTTGTCAAGGGTACTTTGTGCTTTTCCTTCATGTCAAGGAGTTGGACTCATTAGAAGATCCATGTGGTTTCTTCCAACTCTATGATTCTATGATTGTTTAAAGAAATGTGATTAAAATGAAAAAAATATGACAAAACCTGTTTAAACAGAGCAATTATGATGTTAAAACAAACTGTACCGTGGCTTTTACCCCACTACAAGACCACATAAGGTTGAAACAGATTTATTTTGTTGCTTCTCAGCAGCAACCAGGCAACCATTCTGTTTTAACACAGTCATAACCTCTTTTTGAGTTACGACCTTTCTGTACATACTGATGGAGATACTGGACAATAGTTAGCCCCACAGCTGCTCCTTTTTTTGTAGCCAGCATGACATGGCTGCCCAAGGCTGCCGTCTTTTCAGTCAGTGGCTTCGTGATGGTCTTATTCCACACATTTGATGCTGGGACCAGTTGTTCAATTACTTCGTTCTCATTCCCAGTTCCATCCTTTCCTTTATCCGATGCAAGGGATGTGTGAGAAACCTCCGCCTGCCCGTACTATGCAAAGCCTCATTAAAATTCCTTTCGGCCCACCGACATACCATTAAAGCATATGCACACTGCATAAAATTTCATTTGAATCACATGGATTCTGCTTGAATAAGTGGAAAGATTTTATTGGTCCTTGTGAAGTCATTATCAATAATGCTGTTTTAACAGGAAGGTGATAGATGCTTCACTCCAGCCCAGTCCCAAAAAGGCTGCTGCTGTATTGGCTAGGCCACCCTGTGTTGATCACACAGCAATGTTAAATCAGTATGATTCATCCCTTGATTGCAGATTATCACTGCTTCATTCCAGAGCACTGCATTTTAAAAAAACAAACTAGGCTTGGATATGCTGAATACAGCCTACACTACATGCCTTGTTTGGAGGAACGTAGCTTCGTTTCTGTTCCTCCCCTTTGAATTTTTCATGATCATCAATAGTTAATACAAGTAGCTAAACAGAATGTTGGAATGTGAAGTGCTCCTATTCAGGGTTCTAGCCAGCCAATTATGTCCACCGAGGCATACTCTATTCCTCTCGTATTCCTCCCCCTTTCACATACACACACTGGTCAACCATTATTCTATGACTACTGAGCATAATTAGTCTTTAATTAGTCTTCTTTGAGTTGTTCCCTCATTAGTAATCCTCCCTTTTATTCATCCGAGAGTTCCTCTGAGCCTTCTGGCACCTCCTCCTCCTGTATAGGTTCTGTTTGCCTGCATAAGAATCCATGGATGAAGATTGGGGCTTGCTGTTCGTATATATTATTTTAATTGGCAATTCCATGTTTTTTTCTCCCCAGTGATGCATGTTATATATGCTTCAGAGTTAGAATAGACACAGAGAACTGGGAAAAGTGCTGTCTGACTTAGAGCAGGAGGTAAAAGTGCATTGTACTAAGGAGATGTTGTGTATGTAGTTGCTCTATTTTGCTCTTGAAATTTGCACCCAGTATTTGTGATGATATCAATGTTCTCCTGTAAACATCATATGCAGGATATAATTTTGTGCTTACATGAAACAAAAACATTTTGCAAAATATGTTGCATATGTCACTTATGATCAATTGTTTCCCATCTCTTGTAGAGGTGTTTCTTGTGTAAAGGTGAATAATTTCATCATTGAACACTATTCAGTGGAATAATGTGTGGAGAACAGCTGAGAATAAAATTTAGTCACTTTCGGCTATAGTTGAATTGGTCATATTCACCAACTATCGCACTTCACCGGAGACTAGAACATAAATCAATGAATCCAGAAGATATGAAAAGAGATGCGACCTAAACATTAGGAAGATGTTTTTGTTTTTTTGTTTTACCATTGTTTGACAGTAGAAGACATTTTCTTGGATGATGGTGGACCCTTAATTATATGAAGGTCTTCAGACAGTTTAGATGGGCATCTCTCTCTCTCTCTCTCTCTCTCTCTCTCTCGCTAAGTAAACTAAATACAAAGGTGGTACATGAGAGAAGGAGAGAGCAACTATGGAATTTTAAAATCTGAAAAAGTTGGAGTATGTCTACTTAATTGGAACTGTGCCTGTCAAACTAAGGATATACAATGGGCAGAACTCTGAAAAAGAAGAAAGGATGGGAAGATAGATATATTATTTTTAAAATGAAGTTGTGTTTTTAAAAAACCAGTCAAAGCTTGAACAATTTGTATTGCCAAAGGCTTTCATGGCTGGAATCACTGGGTTGTTGTAGGTTTTTAAAGTCTGTATGGCCATGTTCCAGAAGCATTCTCTCCTGACGTTTCACCTGCATCTCTCAAGGTATACAGTAGACTCCAGCAGAGGTGAGAAGATCCCTCTTGTCCTTTGCTGAACGTAGCATTTGTTGGATTTTCTTAGTAGGTCTGTAGATTGTTTGTAGGTTGTGTTTCCTCATCAGCTTCCCTATGCGGCCAGTGATTCCCTTGATGTATGGCAAGAACACTTTTCCTCCGGGTGGATGTTTGTCTTTACTCTCGTGGATTGTTCTTGGTCTTGCAGCTCTTCTGATGTCTGAGGTGGAGTTTCCATTGGCCTGTAAAGCCCAGTTTAGGTGGTTCCGTTCATCTTGGAGGAGGTGGGGTTCGCAGACTCTTGAACAATTTATTTGTCCTTTATGTTCCACTGACCCATACAACCAACTCCCCTTTTTTCTGGTGTATTTATTTATTAGAGTTATCAACTGCCACTCGGGGCGGTTTACACTCAGAACAAAGCAATAAAAGCAAATTTCGTAAAGCTTGAGTCTCAGGGGGTAACACATTCCAAAGAACTGGGGCAATAATGGAGAATGCCCTTGTCCAAGTTGCGGTCAGATGGTACGATTTCACACTGGGCACGACTAGGAGGTTCGGCTCTTCAGATCGCAGTGATCTCGTGGGACAATATGGGATAAGGCGCTCCCTTAGGTACACTGGCCCCAGACCATACAAGGCCTTGGAAGTGAAAACTAGCACTTTAGGGGTTACAGATTTTCCTCTTTCATATTACAGAATCTCAAAACAGTTTCTGGAATATCCAGTGAATTTATGTGCACACTGAGAATTTTTATGATTTTAGGGAGTTGCTTGCCATTTCCAAACATTCCCATTGGCTTTGAAAACATGGTTTATGTGGGTTTAAATAACTTATTATGGTTTAACTTGAGGTATGAGTGTTTGGGGAAAGCTCAGAAAGCCTGGGTGAACATATGAGCTTCTGGTGTTGGAGAGAACATATTTTAAAGATTTAACTCAGAAATCCAGCTTGTTTTAGTTACTAGCTCAGTGGAAGGAGACCCTTGATTTTCCTCCCACTTATTTGTAAGGCCTGGGTTGTCAGTCAACCCTCTTGAGAATTTCCAAAGCACAAACAAAATTCAAATTAGGGAATGTTGTTTATTTAAAGATCAAATTGAACAGAGAACAGAACAGAGATCAAAGATTTAATATTCAAACCAGGAAAGAACAGAACATTTACAAGATAGAGTTAACAGAATACAGCTGTACATAACTGATCTTCCTCCCGGACTGAAAGAGGGAGATCAAAACTGAAGACAAAACTTTAAGACTTCCTCGCCTGTTACATTTACTATCTAACTCCACCTCTCATGACTTATTATACTAAGTTCTATCTCATGACTGGCTATTAGTGCTGTGTATTCCAGTAATATGGGGCAGTGGGCGAAGAGCTTCTTCTTATGGCTCTGGGTTTGTTTCGATGTACGTTCAAGTTCCAAAAGTAACTCAAAATTTCCACTCCATTAGTGACATCTGTGGTTAAATATCCAAATAGAGTCTATTTGAATCATCAGTTTTGATTCTTTTGTGGTCTCGCGCGAGCATTAACCCCATTCTGCTGATCTGTGTAATATTTCAACTGGATAGCAAGCTTAGCCCATTTCTTGTCCTCTGTGTAAGGCATTTCCTGGAGCTTGGTGGGTCATATAACCTGATTATGTCCTTGTCCTTATGCGCACTGAGCATTTCTATATTTGTGTCTGTAAGTGCTTAGCCTAAACTCATAATCTTGAACACAAACCAAAAGGGAAGTCCAAAAGTGTTTGACTTTCACTGTATCTTAGTATATAAGAGTTATTGAAGAAAAATGAGGGCCATTAGCAAGTTGAAACTTCAATTATCATTTTACTCTCTATTGTTATCAATTTATATTTGTTTTAGTGCTTTTCTCAATATATTGTACTTGTAGTCGTTGTTTGCCTTCACATCATTTCCATAATACCAATAACAACAGAGTACACATCAAAAGTCCCTTTCTCCCCATTTAAAAACTGAAATTGCTGGAATTAATGGACTTTATTCTATCAGAATGAAGATCAGAATTATCTTTCCCTCTGTCCTGCAGGCTATTTTATCTCTCCCAGTACAAAACAAACGTTGTAGACTTAATAACAAGGTGAAATAGGATTTCCACAGCATTATTTGAGCAGAATTGGACGAAAGGTTGCCATCAATGCTGCATTTACGCTGACTTAAAGATTTGTCACATTAACTATTGAGATGGGTATATTGTTTTTAACTAGGGCCCTTCCACACAGCTGAATAAAATCCCACATTATCTGCTTTGAACTTGAATATATGGCAGTGTGGACTCAGATAACCCAGTTCAAAGCAGATATTCTGGGGGCCCTTCCACACCGCCCTATATCCCAGAATATCAAGGCAGGCAATCTCACATTATCTCAGTGTGGATTCAGATAACCCAGTTCAAAGCAGATATTGTGGGATTTTCTGCCTTGATATTCTGGGGTATATGGCTGTGGGGAAGGGCCCTTAATCCTGTATTTTCCTCGTTGAATTGATGGCCATTTACTAATTCAGTTCTCCTTTCTCAGAGTTTGAAAATGTCTAGCTCAAGTCTAAGTAGGTAAAGGTTTGTTAACCAACTAACAAGGTTGTTGGGGAAAGCTTCTTGATTGTGATGACCTCCAGTGTTGGCAAGTGTTATTTATTTGCTAGCATTACTTATTCCTTTAATGTATTTATTCCTCCTTTAAACCAAAGCAGCAATCAGATCATGCTTTATAAAATGGACAGTGATAATTGTAGGAAGTGCTACTTGAATGTCAAGCAACTCAGTGTTTACCTATGAAATACATGTTAATTTACTAATTTACTTTCTCCCTAAATTCATACTTACTGGAGGATACACAAAAGGACCATAGTCCAGTTAGCAAAAACCACAGGCTTGGGGTTCAGGATGTTTTTGGACAATAGCCTGAAACAAAAATGTTTTGTTTCAAAACAAAAACCTGCCTACATAAAATAACAGTCATTTCTCACATCCTCTGCCTGTCTTAAAAGCACCCTTAAATAAATAGCAAGGCATAGTCTGTTTGCACTATGTGAGTTGTTTAACTTACATATCCACTAGATGTCAGCAAAGAACACAAATGTGCTGCTTGATTTCCCCAGCTATCCCTATACAATACCTAGTATATTCCAGCCACATGATGTAATGGTTGACAGGAACAATGGCGTGTGTTCAGGCTGTTTGCTGACAGTGCTAGCTATAGAGGCAAATCTTTCTAGAATGAATTAACACTATAGATCTCCCCCAAGCTTGATGAATGAGCTTCTTATATTCAAGGTCAAGCGAGCTAAACATTTTTCACAATTCAACTAAACCAGCATTGTTTAATATTGGCTCCCACTGGAGATGCAAAACTTGCATTAGGTGGGATGGCTCTTCTGAACTGATCTCAGTGAGATTTATAGAAAGTTGCTTTTTTTAAAAGAAAGAACGAGGAAAGAGATGCCATTAGGAATGTTAGAACTATTTAGCATATGCATATTAGACGTGGTTTTCTAAAAGGGCCAGATTCGTTGCATGATCAGAGAACAGCAGCTTTGAGGACTACCACAAGGATGCACTGGAAGGTCTGAAGCCCACTTCCCCGCACCTCACAAATAACCAGGTAGATTGAACCACCCAAACCTCTATAGCAGTGGTTCTCAACCTATGGGTCCCCAGATGTTTTGGCTTTCAACTTCCAAAAATCCTAACAGTTGGTACATTGGCTGGAATTTCTGGGAGTTGTAGGCCAAAACGCCTGGGGAGCCACAGGTTGAGAACCACTGCACTAGAGTCAGTTATCCTTAGGATTAATGAGACCTGTACCAAAACATCAAGAACATATATACTCCCCCTCATTATGAAGATAGCTCTTGTAGCTAAACCTCCCCATGAGCAACAGAAGCTGTATACCAGGGGTGCTCACACTTTTTCAGCATGTGAGCTACTTATAAAACAACCAAGTCAAAATGATCTACCTACCCACTACAAAAATGTGAAACATATAACACAATATCTGCTTTGAACTGGGTTTTCTGAGTCCACACTGCCATATAATCTGATTCAAAGCAGATAACATGGGATTTTATTCAACTGTGTGGAAAAGACCTCAGATAACCCAGGGCCGGCAGCACTTGGGTGGCATCGGGAGCCTGCGGGGCGGGACTGAGCCTTTCTCCCGCCCTGCCTGCGATCTACCAGGATGCCCTATGCAATCTACCAGTAGATCGCGATCTACCTAATGAGCACCCCTGCTGTATACCATGCATCCTATGGACACTTACTTGGGATTAAACTCCATTGAAGACATGGAGAGGACTTATACGTATGCCCTATTCTTTTGTGAGCTTTTATATTTGAGGATGATTGAGTAATAATAAGTATGATCATTTTTTTCCTCTCAACTGTTCCTGATTTTTAACATCTGAAGCTTATTAGTTACACGTTTGGCGTTTTCCCCATTTTGTGCATGCTGACTCTACTATCTTCCAATATATGTTCACAGCTTTTGCTTTTACAGTAGCATAGTAAAAGGGTGGATGTAGTAGCCATCTTTGCATTCACTCAGTGGAGTCTTACATATACCCCCCCCCCCCCGCCCCAGCTCCTTTTGCTTGATATATTAAGTATTTTTAATTCAATTATCTTTTATTTCAGTTCTTTTGCCTTTGCTTTCCTGGTATCCAAACTGCATTCAGCTTCACTTGGTTGTATTTCTTAATTAAATGCAACATGGTCTATGTTTTCATTGTTTAGTGAAAATACTCATGCTAGTAGACAAAATTAATAATGGCCTGCCTGCCAGTGCTGCTCTCATGCAGTTTCCTTGGCAAGGTTGGTTCAGAAGGCCTTTGTCATTTACGTCCTCTGAGGCTAAGAGAATCCCCACCTTAAAACCTTTCCAAGACTACCAGTGGATTGCTGATTATTTACTATGAAGTACTCCAAATTATCATAGTAGTATTTGTTCTGTCAGCCAATCTCCCCCTCCCCCTTTTTTGTCCTTTTTTTGGCACAGTGGCAATTTCAGTTTTTAAAGACTTTATATCACCATACTTGATCTGTGTATGCTTTCTGATCATGCCTTCACCTCCTATTTCTTATTTTCCAGATAACCGGTGTTATCCTTCTGGCTGTTGGTGTCTGGGGGAAGCTGACTTTAGGCACATACATCTCTCTTATTGCTGAAAACTCCACTAATGCCCCTTATGTTCTCATTGGGACGGGCACCACAATTATTGTCTTCGGATTATTTGGATGTTTTGCCACATGTCGCGGGAGCCCATGGATGCTGAAACTGGTGAGTAGAATGCTGTGTAATAAAGCTGTCATTTTCTTTGTTAACCATAAACAGATGTTAACCAGGTTTCATTTATGTATGTATGTATGTGGACACACACCCAAACATAGAGTCAGAGAATGCAATTACCACCTTATTATTCACTAAGGCCTCTTCATTGGCGCCCCCTTGTCGCGGGGGAGAGGCATGCGTTCCCTAAGGAAGTTGTGAGCTATGCTGGCGGTGGCATAATAGCCACCGGTAGGGCCTCCCATGCCAGACAGGTCACAACCGAAGGGTCTGACAAAGAGCGTCAACAGGCAGGATGGGGTCTCTAGGTTTTTGGCAACCATCCTAGGAGAAGGAAAACTCTAATTTCAAACCGGGACAGATGGTGCTCATCTAACCCTGTAAGGCCAACCATCTAGAGAAGGAAACTCACATCAAACCTACGAACTGATGACCTCATTGCCACCATCCATGCTAGGCCCTGGCAGATGAACCTTTGGTTAAAGAGTGAGGCCAGTTCTGTGCATGCTGCACTCCACCAGAAAAATCCATTGCACAGGCTCAAAGGACACATCCAACCTCCTTAGTCATCAACACGCTTGTAGAAAGCGTGGGATGAGTCCTTCCTAAGAATCTTCGTTCACGAAGTAATGCCAGAGATTCACTAAGGAAAAGTTCATATGGGAAGAATTTTGTACTTTTCCCAAGGTCCTAAGAGTGATTTGTAAATTAACAATAATAAATCTCATAATCTAGGGTTGGGTTTATGCATCCAAACTCATAAGCACACACTAGTTCTTTGGCATTTCAGAATACCAAAATAACAACTATAGAAAAGGGTTGTTTCAGAAACAAATATTTCATTTTATTTTTTCCTAAAATTGTTTATAGGCAATGTGATAGTTAATTTATTTTAATTTTTTATTATATTGAATGTATTGAACTATCCATATTTCTATTTTGCATAACACATTTTCCTTCTGAATATGTGTGTGTGTGTATAGATGATAAATAGGCAGACAGATATATTCAGAATATATTCTTAAAACATTTTTTTAAAGAAGCACATGGTGCATTCCAAGATTTCCATATGTTTTAAACATGGGAACTAGTTTCCTGTCAATATAACATCCAAGCATTTGATTTTATTTTTAAAATCGTGTCAGAAGTGAATTGAGAATATACTGCAAGTCACTTCTGGTGTGAGAGAACTGGCTGTCTGCAAGGACATTGCCATGGGGATGCCCTTATGTGTTACCATGAAGTGGGAGTCTTCTCTCATGTCCCTGCATGGGAAGCTGGGCCTAACAGATGGGAAATTACCCTGTCTAGCAGATTTGAACCTCTGACCTTCAAGGAAGCAGTTCAGCTGGCACAAGGGTTTAACCCATTTCGCCACCGCAGCTCCTCTAGAAACAAGTTAGAATTTGCCTTTGTATAACTGGGTTAGAAGCAAAAAAATTGGAAGAATTCTACAGATGTGTAATGGCTCCTCAATTGGTAAAGTGTTTCAAAGTAATTATGAATTTTAAATTATAGACTCATAGAATCATAGAGTTGGAAGAGACCTCGTGGGCCATCCAGTCCTGCCCCCTGCCAAGAAGCAGGAAAATCACATTAAAAATACCCCCGACAGATAGCTATCCAGCCTCTGCTTAAAAGCCTCCAAAGAAGGAGTCTCCACCACACTCTGGGGCAGAGAGTTCCACTGCTGAACAGCTCTCACAGTGAAGAATATTCTTCCTAATGTTCAGGTGGAATTTTCTTTCCTGCAGTTTGAAGTCATTGTTCCGCGTCCTAGTCTCTAGGGCAGCAGAAAACAAGGTTGCTCCCTCCTCCCTATGACTTCTCCTCACATATTTATACATAGATATTTATAAATTTTCTGTAAGTATGGGGTTAGAGGGGTAGAAACAACTGTGTTGAACAAGCAACATAGGGGACAATAAGCCATATTGAAGAAAATATCATTTACAGTGCTCCCTCGCTTATTGCTGGGGTTACGTTCCATTTTTTAAATCTGCGAAATAGCGAGTACTCAATAAGCGAACTACGAAGTAGTGAGGAAACACTTTACTTCTGAATAAATAGGCATAGGGTTTAACTGTAAATGGTTCTCAAACTTTAAAATAGTTATATTTGTTTAAATTCTAAATGAGGCAGATTTCTAAATCAAAGGTTGAGTTTTTCCTAAGTGTTGTGTTGCAAATATGTATAGGGACTTACTGTTATTCATTTTGTGTGTGGTATAGGAACCTACAGCTATTTGTGTGTATAGTGTAGGAACTGACCTCTGTTCTTACCATATTATCTCTACCCTTGATACCAACCTTTCTGTTGGAAGAAGGAAAGATGGTGTCAGTATCAACAGATGCTTTTGTTCTCAAGAGAAGGGAGAAGGCAGTCAGCGACCACATGGCAACTCTCAGTAGTCATTTGCAGTTGCGAACCAGGCTTCGTGGTCATTTTTAATCGTTTTGATGGATTTAAAACTGATTTTTTTAAAAGTAGTTTGTGTTTAATTCTCTTTTAAATTTTTGCATATTTATATATTTTAAATTGTATACTAATGCTTTTATGTCAAACCATTTTGAGTCCACTTTGGGGAGATAAAGTGGGGTAATAACGATCCAGCCTACCAGTAGTCTGTTTAATTATAAACTGTTTTATTGTGTTTTTAACTGTTGTTTTGCAAATGTTCTATCTATGTCTTTGTGAACCACCATGAGCCATTGGGAATGGTGGTATGTAAGTTTGAAATAATAAATAAATAAATAAATCCTCAGATATAAGGTACAAAATTCAGACTTTGGGATTGCCCCCAAAATCCCATCAAAGATAGCTGGGTTTTAATATCTGGCTAACATAAAGGATGTAGCCAGTCCAAGGGGAATTTCCTTCATGAACCGAGTTAACTTCATTAACACATTTCCTTCATTAACTGAGGTATACCTTTATTTATACCTGCAAACTCACAACGCAGCCATTTCCCAGAGCACAGAAGCAACTGGCAGTAAAATAAATGTATCTGGCTTTCCTGAGATCGATCGTTGCAACCTCCAGGGCCACATGGAAGCAATCTATGTGCCACACAGGGCTTTCAGCAGAGCTTTCTCTGCCAGCTGGCTTGCGAGTGGCTTGTTTGACTATCAATGTGCCCAAGCAAGCTAGCTGGAAGCTGCTGCCAGGGAAAGTCTGCCAGGATGCGCATGCTGCTCTCTTCTCTTTGAATTTCAGAACTGAAGCCAAAATATTTTTGAATTAGGAAACTCCATTAAACCAAGGATACAAATTTAAGTATGAGCTAGCTTCCCATTTCCCCCCTTATACCTATCCTACTGTCACTTTCACGTGTAAGTGTATTTTAGCCTTTCGCTCCAATATCTTTGAATCTTTTAGAGACCATTTTACAGCTTCTTCTAAAATATATCCCAATATTCCTTTTTTTCCCTTTCACCAGCTTCCAGTTTTCTTATAATTTCCATTTTGGGAGCAAAATATTTGATAGCTTCAGTATACTTTGGAATGGAAGTTTTGTTTCTTTTGTAGGAAGTCTTTTTTTTGTGCATTCTCTTATTTCCTTTGTTAGATAAACCACATTTTTCCAACGTGTCAAGGTAGTTAATTGAGGTAGGCTAATCTGCTTTCGTGTTTTCTTTCTGCTTTGCTGTTTTAGTTTTCAGATGTTGTTTCTTGAATGAAGTCATACTAGGTCTGATGGCACACTTCTGTTAAGCGAAATACTCAGCCTGCATAATAATGACAGTGATGCCTTTAACCAAATCATACCCTGTTTAAATCCTTCTTGCTGCAAATGTAGACAATAACTGTGCTAGGGTGTTGATGGGCAGTGCATGAATTAATTCACATAGAATAGATATTTCAGCAGAGTAAGCCCACTTGGCCGTGAAATCACCCTGTTGTTATGATTTAGCGCTCTCTATATCTCAGATCATTTATTTATTTTAAAGTATTTGCATCCTGCCTCACAATGTCAGAGATATTTACAAGGTGGGTTCCCAAAAATCCCACCATAAAACATAATTTAAAATCCAATAAAATACAAAATCAATAAAACAGCAAAACATGGGATAAGACAATAAAGACTATAAAAATAACACAGCAATAAAATTTCATATCAGCAGCATGTCTTACACTCAGAGCAACTGACTAGTATTTTACTCTGTGTAAAATTCATAGTAATCCTAAGAAATATTAAGAATAGGTATTATCTATTTCATCTTTCTTCCAAATGGGTCTGAACCTGTACTTTCTACCTTTTGTTAGTGGAGGCTGTTCTGTGCCTTTAAGTAATTTCCAATTTATGGTGACCTTACGGTAAACCTATGATGGGATTTGCCTGCCAAAATATGTTCAGAGCTGAAAATTGTCCTTATCTTTTCACGGAGGATGAGAGAGTATGGCTTGCCCAAAGTCACCCAGTGGATTTCCATGGCTGAGCAGGAATGCAAACTCTCATCTCCAGAGTAATACCCCAACACAGAAACCACTACTCCTATTAGGTCTCTACCTTTCAGAACTTCTTTATTCAATCCCCGGGGTGGTTGTATAGTGTTATAACTTGCTGGCATAGATTAAAGTTTCCTTCAGACAACACTATCTTTGCTGACTGAGATGACCAAAATAAACACAAACTGTGGAGAACTGCTTCAAATCCCAGAGCATATTTACCTGTCCAACCTGTTGTGGTTATTGCTGTGTGCCTTCAAGTTGTCTCTGACTTATGATGACCCTAAGGTGAACCTATCACAAGGTTTTCTGGGGCTAAGCGTCTGTGACTTGCTCAGGGTCAACCAGTGGGTTTTCATAGCTGAGTGGGGCTTCTAACCCTGGTCTCCATAGTTCAGTATAACATTCAAACTTCTACACCGCTGATTCTCAAAGTGGGCAGTATCACCCCCTGGTGGGTGGTGAAGTGATCCAAAGGGGCAGTGGGAGGCTCAGGGGAATTTGGGGGGCGGTGAACCCCTTTAAGGGGGCGGTGAATGATTGGCCATTTAGGAGGGGTCACGCGACCCTCTTCTTTGGCCCCACCCCCTTTGCTTTGACCCCCACAGGCAGTACAATGCCAAGGCTGCCGTGCAAACGCCTCTGCGTCCTCTGGCGGAGCCTCCCCGCCACCGCGGAAGAAAGCGCAGCCTTCCCTGGCGGAGGCAATTCATCCCAAATCCCTCCAGTATTTTCTGTTAGTCATGGGGGTTCTGTGTGCCAAGTTTGGCTCAATCCCATTGTTGGTGGAATTCAAAATGCTCTTTGATTGTAGGTAAACCATAAATCCCAGTAACTACAACTCCCAAATGAGAAGGGCTATTTTCTCAAAACTCCACCAGTGTTCAAATCTGGGCATATTGAGTATTCATGCCAAGTTTCATCCAAATCCATAGTTGTTTGGGTTCTCAGTTCTCTCCGGATGTAGGTGAACTACATCTCCCCTAAATCACTGCCAATTCCTCCCGAACCCCTCCAGTATTTTCTGTTGGTCATGTGGGTTCCCTGTGCCAAGTTTGGTCCAGTTCTGTAATCTGTGAGGATCTCAGTGGTCTGTGGAAGTCAGAGCTGAATCGATTGAAGGTACTGCAAATCCCATCATCCGTTGTCCATACTCCCAAAACATATTGTTTTTGTGATTAATCACTATGCTTTAATTATGTTCAATTTGTAACAATGAAAATACATCCTGTATATTAGATATATGCATTAGAATTCGTAAGAGTAGCAAAATTATTTATGAAGTAGCAATGAAAATATGGTTGGGGGTCACCACAACATGAGGAACCTTATTTAGGGGTCACAGCATTGGAAAGGTTGAGAACCACTGCATTAATACATATATCTTTCTGTTGAATTGCTATTAATAAAAAAAATTTCTAGGGGCGCAGTGAGTAATTTTTTTTCTGGCAAGGGGACACTAGGCTAAAAAAGTTTGGAAACCACTGCTCTACACCAATCTCTCATAGATCCTGTTCTAAGGTGCCCACATTTTAGCATGAAGAAAACCTATCCAGGTAAGGTTTTGTGCATAAAATCAGATATCTCCCTAGTGCAAATAGAAGTGGTTATTATTTTGGTAGCTTATACAGCTCAAGGTGACTATGGATATCAGTCACTATTAGATAGGAAGTTCGTTAGGAAACAGGGGTCTGAGTATGGGGCTCATATCTGGAAGAGCACTTGCAGAGATCACTGGCTCTCTCATTTTCTCTGCATTTTCTAGATCATCATTCTAGTACAATTCTCTAGTATGCTTCCACCGGACACTGACCATAGATTTGTGCTTGATGACCTAAAATGCTAGAGAGGTGCTCTTTGTAAGCATTCAGATAATGTGGGATTTTCTGCCTTGATATTCTGGGATATAGGGCTGTGTGGAAAGGCCCTTAGAGGAGGGCGAATGAAATGATCAAGAGTTTGGAGAACAACCTTTATGAGGAGTGACTTAAAGAGCTGGGTATGTTTAGCTTGCAGAAAAGAAGGCTGAGAGGAGACATGATGGCCATGTATAAATATGTAAGGGGAAGTCATAGGGAGGAGGGAGCAAGCTTGTTTTCTGCAGCCGTGGAGACTAGGGGCCCTTCCACACAGCCCTATATCCCAGAATATCAAAGCAGAAAATCCCACAATATCTGCTTTGAACTAGGTTATCTGAGTCCACACTCAGATAATGTTGGATGTTCTGCCTTGATATACTGGAATATAGGGCTATGAGCAAGGGCCCTAGGATGCAGGACAATGGTACCAAACATTAGGAGGAACTTCCTAACTGTAAGAAGAGCTGTTCAGCAGTGGAACTCTCTGTCCCGGAGTGTGGTGTAGACTCCTCCTTTGGAGGCCTTTAAACAGAGGCTGGATGCACATCTATCGGGGGTGCTTTGAATGTGATTTTCCTGCTTCTTATCAGGGGGTTGGATTGGATGACCCATAAGGACTCTTTCAACGTTATGATTTTATGATATTTTAGGTCCTTCCGCATGATTCCGTGATATTCTTCTGCCAGAAGTTCACCACTCAGTTGTATTGGAGAACTAAAAATGTTACAGAGCCATTCTCTATATGCATTTTCCAGATTCTCCAATACAATTCTATGATATGCTTCTGATGGAAATTTTTCATTTAAATAGTGCTCACTATTATATGCACTTTTACATTTCCACCATTAGACTAGAAACATATCCTCCCCGGATATTGGGGTTGTGCTGTAATGTTATATTTGCAGTCTGATAAATGGCCAGAGTTTTTAGTACTGTGGCACCCAGAGTCCCCTATTCCAAAAGTAACTGTTCCAAGCTGTGAAAACAATAGCCTGAAGTTCCCGTGAGTATGATGTTGGTCCCATTCTTATGCAGAGATCACCCAAATATAATGTGAGATTTGGAATGGAGAATTGGGGCTTCTACTAGAGCCTTGGTGGTGATAGTGGCTGTTATAAATGTAAAAACCTGGAGGGAATGAACAGGCATAATCTACACTAAACCCCTTGACATCTCTCCTTTCCCGCTTGTCTTTCAGTATGCCATGTTCTTGTCTCTGGTCTTCCTGGCTGAGTTAGTGGCTGGCATTTCGGGATTTGTGTTTCGCCATGAGGTGAGTGCAAAATACTTGTTGATAAAGGTGGTCACATTCTGGCTTTGAGCAGTTTTTGCTGAAGCCTCTTAGGGCACTGGGTGTTATTATCTAGGTTGCCGAGTTCAGCAATTTCATATGCACTCTGGGTGATGCAGCTGTTTTATTTGGCAGCAAAATATGCAGTCCCAAAACCTGTTATCATTCCAAATGAAAGGATTTAGCTAAACCTCCAGGCTTTTGCTCTTCAGTATTTACTTTTGAGCCCGGTTTCTTTACATGTTCATCATGTAAGATCCTCTTTACCCAGTTATGTATGCTGAGGACTGCAATATAGCTTAAATTCTTTGCATAAATGATATTACCTCTACTGGACAAGCATCTGAGTGTATAATACGGATAGGATTTCCAAGAATGCAGAGCTAAACTAAACCAGTTGCTTTGCTGCCTTGCAAATTGTATTTACACACACACACACACACACACACACAGCTGAAAATTGTCTAACATAAACATTATTCACTGAAAATGAGCTTGGAGGGGGAAAGCCCGGGTTTACATATATCCAACAAAGTATTTGTTTTATTAATCCCTTTGCAAACCAATAAATTTGCATTTATTTAAAAAGCAGTCACTCCAGATGATTCCTACAAACTTCTATTGAACTACAGTAGAGTCTCGCCTATCCAACCTTCACTCAGCCAACATTCTGTATTACCCAACGCAGTCTGCCTCCCACCCGGATCCACAACTGTTTCAATACATTGTGATGTTTTGGTGCTAAATTCATAAATACAGTAATTACTACATAATGTTACAGTGTATTGAACTGATTTTTGGTTAATTTGTTGTAATGATGTTTTGGTGCTTGATTTGTAAAATCGTAACATAATTGGACATTTAATAAGCTTTTCCTTAATCCCTTGTTATTATCCAACATTTTCGCTTATCCAATCTTTTGCCAGCCTGTTTATGTTGGATAAGCAAAACTCTACTGTACTCTTAAATATTGTTTATTATGTGTTGAGGAAGAAGATGGGATTGAGGAGCACAATATTTTTGATTGGTTTTTAAAAAAATCTAACTAAAGAGATGTGCTGAAATTGCAAAGTTAATTGATTTCTCTTTGATTTACATCCAAGGTGTAAGGAGTGTGGTCTGTGAATCATAGACAAAGAGATGTCATAGGACCTTAGAAACAGAAAGAAGTTAGGAGCATAAACTTTCATAACCTGAGGCTGTGTCTACACAACCCAAAATACTCTGCAGTACTCTGCTCTGGAGCTGCCCCAGGTCCAGCATGGAACCCTCCAAAAAGCCATTCTGCTGTCCAGATGCTTGACTGGGCAGTTGGCTAATCAGCACCAGTGCCCTGTCCTTGGAGCAACTTTCTCCTGGGTTAAACTGGCTTTTGGGGGGGAAGAGGGACTTGAATCCAGAAGCAGGATTTGGATTATCTCTGGAATTAGAATGTGTCAAGATAGCTGGGCCGGGGACATGGGATGGGAATTCTCTACTATCCCCTCCTCTTGTATCATAGCTGTTGCCAGCTGTGACACCCACACCTACTTCCTCCAGAGTGGTCTGGCAGTCATCTGCCAGACTGTGGCCTTGCTCCAATGGTTGCGCTGGGTCTGGGATGCCGGAACAAGCTCACTTCAATGGTCAACATAAAAAGGCCCTTTGTTTATGAAAGCATACACTACCAATTTCTTCCTCTCTGTCTTAAAGATGCTGCAAAATCCCTTTACAAACCAACACAGCTATGTCATTGAATTCTGTGCATCGTATGTGATCCCAAAGTAGTTTTTTTTTAAAAAAATCAGTCTTTATTGATTTTCAGAAAGTATAAAACAGAAAGATAAAACATTTAACAAAGAAAAAAACAGAAAGTAACGCTCGGGGCCCAGATATGGCTCTCAAGGTTACGAAGAGACAGAACAAATATGGGTGGTAAAGCGTGTAGACAAAGTGGGTGAAGAGTTGAGACTTCTTCCTGGTTTCACGTTCTTTACTTCCGTAGTTTCCTCCTTAATTGTTTCCTAAGGTGGGGTGAAAGAGCATTATAATTTACGCTTAATCTAAGATCAAATCAACATTGAACTCCCTTCTGGGGTAATCTCTTATTGCCTCCCAGTTTGTTCTTTCCATCTCATTTTTGTTTTTGTTCCGAAGCCAAAGTAGTTTTTTGGGCCATGGATCTTCCCAGTGCACCCCATCCCCAAATGTTCTTCTTTGCAAAAATGTGGTTTGTCTACCCTTGAGGTTTCCAGGAATACTGAGTTTGTCTTTTGGATAGGCAGCCAAACCAAAATCCCCTAATTACCCTAAGATAAAAGAAAACAGGAAGTAGGCCAGAAGCCATTTATTGGGTTCATAGCTGTTGCATTTGGGGGTACTCTGTCAACTGCAGGTGATCTCAAAGGTTAAAAATGAAGGCCTCCAAAATTTCCACTTTCTGTAGATTGACATTTTGGGGGTTCATTTCTCAAATCCTGCAGCTGGTATAGCTACTAGTCATGCTAACTAGGGGGAATTCAGAGAGCTGTAATCCAAAAATAAATGAATAAAAATACTCTACCAACCTTTAGCACAGACATCCTCAACCTGCTGCCCCCCAGCTGTTTGGGCCTCCAGCTCCCAGAAGCCCTAGCCAGCTTGTTCAAAGGTCAGGAATTCTGGGAGTTGGAGGCCCAAACAGCTGGAGGGCTGAAGTTTGAGGATGCCCACAGTAGCATTATAATAGTGTGTTATTGTGGAATGTGTATTTCATAACACTACTTTTTCCAAGCAGCTTCCATAGCTTTTGAAGCCCATTATTTCAGAGAATAAAGCAGAAATCTGCCATTGGGAAGGTTGAATAGCCAGCCCTGGCTCTTCATTCCTTTATTCTGTTGCCATATTTTGCTTTTGTTTTTTCACCTGATGCCCCTGACTTCTTGACGCTTCCCTTTGCATACTGAATGGAGGATTTAACACACAGGCTTACCACAGTAAGTGCTCACATAAAGGACTACAGAATTTGCTGCGATAACTTTTGTCATTGCTGAATGAACTTTTCAAGAAGAATGGCAGGGGCAACACACTTAGTGCCTTTGCACCTATTCTTTGTCTAAAAGTATGCATACCTTTTTAATCATTTCCCTGGGGGTGGTAGTGAGTATAATTCATGTGGAGAACTTGAGCCCTGGAAATGTCTGCATGCCAACTCAGTAAGAGCTTACCACATTATCTGAATTCCCCTTTTAGATCAAGGACACTTTCCTTAGGACATACACTGAAGCCATCCAGAATTACAATGGAAACGATGAGAAGAGCCGTGCAGTGGATGATGTACAACAGAGTGTAAGTTTTGGAGGACTCTACTAATCTAGTAATGTGGTTGCAACACAATTGTCCATAGTCCAAAACATTAGTTCTTGGTTCAGTTGTGAACCAACTGACTGAAATCATTTGTGTTACTCAGTTTATTTCCCCACTTACCACCCAGCACTGAGAAATCTTGTATAGAGAAAATATTGTTTTTACTACAATGATTTTATTGTCCCTAAACTTTGACTGGGATAGTTATCCACTTTGGGCAATTAAATAATAAAAGAGAACTTCTAAATATCTATACTTTGAAGATCATTTACTTTCCATCAGTGTTGTGTGCCCTCAAGTCTTTGTTGACTTGTGGAGACCTAAGACAAATAAGTACTGCTAAATAAATAAATGGCAATAATAACAATAACAATGAGTATTCAACCCTCATGAGATACTCTTTTCACCTTGCAACTTTTTGCAAGAACAAAAGTTGTGCTTAAAACCCCTGATTTTACACAAAATTCTTTTTGTGTGGAGAACACTGTGTTTTGCTGAAAATACATTGTTTTCTGTGCAAAAAGTATTTTGTCCCAAATTTTAGCACAAATAAAGAGTTGCATAAAACTACAAAGAAAATATAATCTTTATGGAATATAAATGGTAAAAAATGTTTGAAATTATTTGTT